>PVJC01000854.1:58136-108196 GCA_004026665.1 Murina feae | reverse complement strand
GACACTATCCAGGGCTAGTAGTGCATCTTGTATCACAGGCAAGTTTAGCAGAAATTGCAGTAGCTCCTTTGATCTAACTTTTGTGGGTTTTCCTAGGTCTCCGCCGAGTGAGAGATCTCTGTCGAGTTCTGCAGTTGCCATCAACATTTGAGGACACAGCAGTTGCCTACTATCAAAAGGCATACCAGCACCCTGGCATCCGTGCCGCCAGGCTGCAAAAGAAGGAGGTGTTGGTTGGGTGCTGTGTCTTAATCACCTGTAGGCAGCATAACTGGCCCCTGACCATGGGGACCATCTGCACCCTGTTGTATGCAGATTTGGATATGTTTTCTGGCACCTACATGCAGATAGTGAAGCTCCTGGGGCTGGATGTGCCATCTCTGTGTTTGGCAGACCTGGTGAAGACCTACTGTAGCAGGTACCTGCCTGGTGGGAGTTGTGGGGGTCGGATGGGATGGATCCTTAGATCTGAATCCTTTTACCTTGGGCTGTTTCTTTTTGACCAAAGTCTATCTAAAAAGATGTGGGAGAAAAATCTGTCCTCCTTCTCCTATGCCTAGTACTAATTCCATCTTACATTTCTAAAATGCTATAATTTCAAATCTTTTTGCTCTCACAGCAACCTACTGATGTAGGAAAGTAGGTATTAAGGGCTCCTGAGTTGCACCACTCATGTGTGTGGCCTGAAGGAATATTAGGAGACTACAGAGCTGTAGATAGAAGCTAATTATTTTTTAAAGTAGCTTTGCTATTTTCTCTTCTGAGAAATATAGTAGAAAGCAAAGGCTATCAGTGTCAAATAGTCTTGAGTTTGCAGCTCGGTTACTTCCTAGCTGGATACTGAGGGCAAGTTTTGCGACTGTAAATGCACATAACAAGGTGTAGAGAAAGTAAAAAGAACACTTGTAAAGCACTCAGAATAATGGCTGACGGGGGTTACTCAACAGGTTAGCTCCCTTCTGCATTCTCCTGCCCTTCACCTCACAAGCAGAAAACTCACCCAGTTTTCTGTCAGTCCCTGTATGAAACTTGCTGCCAGACAAGCTTGAGTGTTCCCAAGAGGCTAGAACAGCCTGCCCATCCTGAGCACACTGCTGTTCCTGATAGGCATTGAGACACGACCCTTATTTTGGTTATTTCAGCTTCAAGCTTTTCCAAGCCTCCCCATCGGTGCCAGCCAAATACATGGAAGACAAAGAGAAGATGCTGTCACGAACACTGCAGTTGGTGGAGCTGGCGGATGAGACGTGGCTGGTGACCGGGCGGCATCCCTTGCCTGTCATCACTGCTGCTGCTTTCCTGGCTTGGCAGTCGCTGCAGCCCTCTGCTCGTCTGACATGCTCCCTGGCCCGATTTTGTAAATTGGCAAATGTGGACCTGCCCTACCCCGCTTCCTCCCGGCTGCAGGAGCTGCTGGCTGTGCTGCTGCGGATGGCCGAGCAGCTGGCCTGGCTGCAGGTACTGAAACTTGACAAACGGTCTGTGGTGAAGCACATCAGTGACCTGCTGCAGCACCGCCACACTCTGATCCGCAAAGCCTTTCGAGAAGGGACATTGGAGGTGGAGGCCCCGGAGAAGGAGCTGCAGGGACGGGAACCGGGGCAAGGACAGGGAAAAGAGGAAGTGGGGAACAGCGCCTCCGAGTTACCTGAGGGGAAGCGGCCAGGTAGTCCTGCCCTTCTCCTCCCACCCTGCATGTTGAAGCCCCCAAAGCGGGTCTGCCCCACCCCCCCTGCCTCCACGGTCACCGGAGATGAGAACATTTCCGATAGTGAAATAGAGCAGTATCTGCGTACCCCTCAGGAGGTGAGGGACTTTCTGAGAGCCCAAGCTAGACAAGCTGCCACAAGTAGTCCTAACCCCCCGTGATGCACTTTGTGGGTTTGGTGGGGCAGGGGTCATGTCGTTCTGATAGCAGCTTGATGATAGGCCTGTCGTATCCAGAGAAATAAATGTGTACAAGCCCTCAGGTATGTCTCTGCAGCTAATTGGAGCCCAGTTCCTGGAGTAGAAATGAGAACGACTGTAGGAACCCCTGGGCTGGAGAGAGTCCATCCTTTAGAGCCAGAGAGCAGGTTGCATATGTTCACATTCTGTGGGGCAGCTTTCCTCTTAGATGCTGGGCTCCTGGTCTGAACTGGATAAACTGAAAGGGCTCATGGGGCCTCCTTACTGGTGGGGAGCAGTTGGCATTTCCAGTGGTACCAGCCCTCAGGGCAGGAACTGGGCAACTCTTGGCCCTGTGTCCTAGATATTGGTGGGTTGATGTGTATGGGATCATGAGATCTACCCCGTAACAAAAGGACCGTGGCTGGACTAAGGTTATAGCTCAAAGGGCTTTGCAAAATTTTAATATATTAAAACAAGAGGCATCTGCTAGAAAACATTCTATTGTATAAAACCCGAGCTTTAAAAAACATGTTTTCTTTGGCACTTTTTATCCCCTCCCTCCCCTTTCCCCAGCGTATTGCAAAAAGCTCTCCAGTGCTAAGGCATTGGCAGGGTATGTAAACAGCAGCCAGCATATGTGGAAGAATAATACAAAGCTTTTTTTTCCTGTCTAATATTGTCTGTGCAGCAAGCATAAATAACAGGATCCATCCCAAGGAGGGTGGGGTGACATGGGGACTGGGAGGGGCCCTGGACCAGGCCTCCTTTTCATGATGCTCTTCTCTCAGGTTCCCTCCCCTTTCACTGAGTCCTGTAGTAAAAGGCTGGTGGTTGCTTTTGAGGTTGGGGGCACAGCAATGCTGGTGTGTAAAGTGGAGGTGAAGGCCCCGGGAGCTGTAGGGACCTTGCCCACCGCCAGGAAGGATTTGGCCTGGGCTTCTGTGTGGCAGGAAGATGTGTCTGATGTTGTGGAAGTTTCTCCCTAATAGGGGGCTAGAGGCCAAATGATTGGGACAGTTCTTCCATGTGGCCTCGAGGAGGAGGGAGGTATCTTCCTTAGTCCCCCGTGTTGGGAGGCTGAGACCCATGTCTTGTGGTTGAATGGTAAGTATGTCTTATACCTATTGTTTGTAGGACTAGGTTTAAGGCCTGGCTCACTTCAGCCCCAAATCTAAGCGCTAGTCTCTACTTCCCTCAGATTATCCCCAGGTGGGGTCAGCTTTGTCCTCAAGTGCCACCCCAGAGCCCTGCTGGGTGGTCTGTGTACACTCGTGTGGGGGTGGCATCGCTCCCTAGTGGTGCACCTGCCCTCCTGCTTGACCTCCCAGACTGACTTTCACGCTGCCTGCCGCCGCCTCTTGCATAGTCTGAAAAGCAGCACCTTGTCACCTCCAACGGGTCCTGGTCACCTGGCGCATCTACGAGGCTGGCTCCCCAGTTAGCCAAAAGCTGGGTGGGGAGAGGCCCTAGAAGCTAGGCACAGGGGCCCGCTTCAGAGGAGGGCGGCGAGGGGACACTTCCCAAGCCCCCATCTGTTTTCCAGGTAGGGCTGACCCCACCCGAGAGGCGGTGGGCAAGATGCGGGCACCTTAGGGAGAGCCCACCTGGGCTTGCTGGCGCGTCCCGTACTCACCAATCCACAGACTCACAGGACCGTCCCTACCCTGGATGGCACAGACTAGCCGGGGCTGGGACAGAAATGTATCCTGCCCGTGGCCCTGGGATTGTCTGTCGCTACCCCCGGGGGACGGCCCTCCTAGCCGCGCAGGCGCCCGCTGTCCTTGGCCTCAGGACGTTGGCTCGTGAGCCCGGCGCAGCCCTCGGCACTTCACCGATAGGTGTACCGATAGGCGACCAGGAAGACAAGTCCGTGCAGCCAGCCTGCCCTAAAGTGCCACCCGCCCACCTAGACGGTGGTCTCGCTCTTCCAGAGGCCGGTCTTCATGCAGCCGCCCGCCGCCGCCGCCTCGGCGCCCGCCAGCGTGTTGTCCTCGTACTTGCCGCCCTTGGGGGCGCCGTTCAGGCTGGCCGTGTTGAGCGGGTACGAGCGGCGCTTGCTCTCCTTCTCCAGCGCGCCCCGGAGGTTGTCGCGGCTGGCGCTGCGGCGCTGGCCCGGCCGGCCCGCCTCCGGGGGCGGCGCGGCGCTCGTGTCGCTGCCCTCCGACGGGGTGAGCGCGGCCTCGCCCTCGGGCGGGAGGCCGGCGCCGCCGGGGCTGTTGCGGCTGCTGCCCGGGTAGCTGTCGGACGGGCTGTTGTGCAGGCTGCCGCTCTCGCTGGACGGCAGCTCGGGCGCCCCGGCCGCCGCTCCCGCGCGCAGCGCCCTGAGCCGGTTCTTGCTGCCCGCCTCCCCTGCCCGGTGCCCCTTGGCCCGGCTCTTGTGCACTCGGCGCCCGTGGGGCAGGTTGTTGGGGTGACGGGGGGCCAGGCTCCCGCGGGAGCCCACGGGCTCTGGCTCCCCTTCGCCACGGGCCGCCACCCCCGCCTCGCAGGCCTGACTCTGGGCCAGCTGCAGGTTGGTGAGCTTGCAGGGGCCCGGGGGCGGCGCGTGGCCGCTGCTGCCGCTCGGGGATGACTTAAGGGAAGGGGGCCCCTCTCCGAACGCGGGGGAACCGTCCTCTGGGGCCGCGGACACAGCTGGGGGGGAGGCGCGCGAGGCCGAGGCAGGGGGGCAGCAGGCGCGCCAGGAGGCCCGGACGTCCCTGCGCCTGGCACAGTGGTGGGTGAAGACAAAGAGGCCCAGGGCCGAGGCCGCCACCCCGTACAGGCAGCTGCACACCACCCGGGGCAGCCAGCGCTGGGACACTGCCAGGGCCCCACAGGCCCACATGGCCAGGTACAGGAAATGCGTGGTCACCAGCGCGCCCAGCTGGACTCCTGGAGAATAGAGGCCGTCACCATCCTCTGTGGGTCCAGGCGTCACCACCCCTGTGCTCCCAGTGGCCAGAAGGGAACCCGAGTCACTCAGGAGGGGGCCGCTGCTCCTGAGCCTGGTAGAACCCCTCAGCTCCTCCCCTTGGTCCAGGGAGACCCTGCTCATCACCCCCTTGGAGCTCTGTGCCAGAGGACCCCTCAGGTGCAGCCCTGCACACAGGAAATAGATCCAGGTGATCAGCAGAATCAAAGCCACCGGGATGTAGAAGGCTCCTAAGCTTGGACGCCACACCAGCCAGCAGCTGAGGGGAGACATAGGCAGGGGATGAGGAGGGGAGCAAGTCTGAGGCGGGGTCCAGAGGCTGGGTGGGTGGGGACAGAGGATGCAGTGAGTTGACAGGCAGACTGGCTTAGTCAACATGCGCGGGCTTGGGTGGGGTCACTGGCTGGGTGGAGTAGAAGGCATCTGGTGCTGGGGTGGGTAGGTTTGGGTCGGGCAGGCAGGCAGTGTGCTCACTAGGGGCTGTGGTCCCGGTAGTTGTGGATGTTGACAGCAGCTGTGATGCCACAGATAATGAGTGGGATCCCTCCCGCGATCAAATAGAACCTGGAAAGGAATGGGTTTTGGGAGTCAGAGGAGGAACAAGGGAGAGGAACCAGGTGCTCAGAGCCCTTGACTCAGGGTCTCCATCCCATCTTCTTTCCCTTTTAAATTCTGTCAGGATTTTTTTGCCGTGGATGCAAAGCGCTTACCAAGGCAGATCCCTAGGGGACTTGGCCAAGACTTATTCTAAGGGACAGAGGCCAGACCTCTCTCTCACCCCAAGTGCAGAATTTGAGGGTTTCCAGGTTCCCTGCTCAGTGTCCACTACATGACCGTCAGCAAACGGGCACCACCTAGATCTTGCCTCTTCTGTCGTTGGACAGTGGTCTCCCAGGACCTTGGACCCTCCCTGCATCCACCCGGGGAGAGTTGATTTGGTGTCCTACGCCCCCCTCTGAGCCCTTCCCCACTGCAAAGCTGATATCTGGAAGCATGTACCGGAGCATGGGACGGGGAGCAGGCGGGGCAGAGTCCCCTTCCTGTGGAGGGGGCGCCCTCCAGGTGAGCTCCTTGTGGAGGACGCGGGCCTTCACACCCATCCAGAGCAGGGTGGACAGTGAGGAGTAGTGCAGAGTGATGCCCACCTGCGGGATCAAGGTGCTGAGGCTGGGGCTGCTACCACATCCAGGGACTGGGCTGCTTCCATTGGGGCCAGGCCAGAGCCTCAGCCCCACAGTGTGCTCCCGCTCCTCCCATGTTCCCAGCCCCCAACTTCCCGCAGACCTTCCCCCAGGCCTGTCCCTGCTATTACCCTCTCTACTTCCATCCCAGGCTTTCCCACCACTCTGGTGACTCCACGACTTTGTTATTGCTATCTGCTTCGTCCCCGACCTCTCCTCCATTGCAGGTTCCTACTCTCCACTTTGAAGTCCCACCTTCTAGTTTACCTGCTTCTTACTTCTTACCTTCTACTCTCATGCTCCTCTCCCCTGACAAGACTGAACACAGAGAGAACAATGGAGCCCGGGCCTATTAGCACGAACCCCCCTTTTTCTCCCCCTGCCCCTCCCTATTGTCTAGGCTGCCATCACTAATCTCCTCAACCCCCACCTCAGCCCCTTCTCCTCTTACCGCCTGGCAGACCATCTGGTAGTTGGTGAGTGTGATGCCTCCTGCAAAGACGGCGGAGGTCATGGCCATGTGGAAGCACAGGTTCAGCAGCATGTGCCAGCCCTTCCGGGACACATGGATGGAGCTGCCCCAGAAACAGTAATTAATGGGTCACCCAGCCCAATGTCAGGCCCATGGGGTCTCAAGGCCATGGGGAGGGCCCCAGAGGGGGTGGCAGATATCTGTGTGCATGCATATGTGGGAATGTGATAGAGGCTCCAAGGAAAGCGGGTCTTAACCCACAAAATGTGTTTTCCAACCCCTGAATCTTCAAATGCAATGCTAGGCAAGAGCCTGGGAAAGTTGTGTGGACCTGCCTGGGAAAGGAATACTTGCCAGTACTTAGTGAGACCCCCTCCCCCCCGTCACCCTGCAAGTCTTCCCACCACACCCTCCTTTCCTGCCACAGCTCCCACCTGTGGTTGAGGATGTATGTGATGATGGTGGAGAAGAGGCAGAGCAGCAGCAGGGCTGTGCAGGGGTACACGACTGGATGCAGCCCTGCCCCCGAGGCTCCCACCTCCCTGGGGAAGGCGCTCAGCTCCTGGGAAGAGTAGGAAAGAGGAAGTGTGCACTAGGAAGCCAGATGAGGGCTGTCCTGTGGAGTCCTGACCAGGCCCCAGGCCAGTTTTCCTCTTCCCAAGCCCGGTTTGATCCTCAGCTTAGTCCATCTGCGCAGACAAAGGTGTAGGTACCATGATATCCACTTAGAAAGGTGGCCCAGGTAGCATTAATAACCCACTGCCTGCCTTTCTACGAACTCTCCAGGTTCCCAGCCTGGAAACTGGAGATAAGGAGAGAGGGAAAGTCTGTCTATAATACAGCTGCCTGCCTGCTCAGTGTGTGACATGTGGTGAGGAAGGGGGAGTGAAGGGGCGTGAGTGAGGAGGGTGATCAGAAAGGAGAAATGTTCCCAGATTTCCCCCCACTTTAATAACCTGGGTCTCGGGGAGTGCAGGCTGGGTCTCAAGACCAGGCTGGGTAGAGCCAGACCCCCTCTCTCATGCTGGGAGTGGAAGCAGGACCTCCCTGTCTCCTGAAGATGAAAAGTGTGTGTGGGGGGAGACCGGAGGGACAGTGCCCTGAGTCCTGACAGTTTCGAGGCCTGACAAGGCTGCTGTCCTTGATTTCTCTGTGGCCTTGGGTGATCAGAGAGCCCCAGCTCCACTTCACACACCTCCCTTGTTCCCTGGCCCTCACCCCCCATCCTACGCTACTCACCATGAGCACAGCCACATTGCCCAGGTGCTGGCAGTGCAGGGAGCTGACGTTGGGCTGGCTGGAGCGGAGCTGGCAGCCTTCAGAGCTCCAGCCCCCAGCACCGCCCGGCCCTTCCTGGCTCCACCAAGCTGCCACAGGCTCAGCGCCCTCAGCCCAGTGCCGCAGGGAAATGGCCACTGGCTCCGTCAGGTTTCCCACGCCACAGCCACCTACGGGGGGAGGAAGTCCACACACAAGGCCACAGGCGTGGGGGTGGGGGTGGGGGTGGGGGTGGGGGCTGGCTGGGTGGAACCAAGCAGCACAGAACACCCTTGGGCTGGGTGTGCACTGGGCTTGGTGGATAGTTAGATGCCACATGTGGGCCAGTCTCACTGGGGAGACACCAGGATAAATCAAAATGAAAGCACTGGGCCCTGGCCCGTGTGGTTCGGTGGTTGGGTGTTGTCCTGTACACCTAAAGGTGGCAGGTTCGATTCCCAGTCAGGACACGCACCTGGATTTAAAGTTCCATCTCAGTTGGGGCACCCACAGGGGACACCCAATCAAGTGTGTGTGTGTGGTGTGTGTGTGTCCCTTCCTCTAAAGTCAATAAAAAGCAACAACATATCCTTGGGTGAGGATTAAAAATAAATAAATAAATAAATAAATAAATAGAAATAAAAGCATGGGGACGTGGCCCATTCTAAGTGCCAAAAGTGCAGTGGTGACATACTCTAAAAGAGAGGAGTCCAGGGCTGGGGTCAGGAGGTCATGCTGAGGGAGCGAAAGCCCAGGCGAAGGGGGGACTCAGGAGGGCCTCCCTGACTGGGAGAGTTGGCGCCAGGTTAGGAAGGTGGGACGGAGGAGGTCTGGGTGGGTCTGATAGCCCTTTTGAAATCTGACACATCTGGGATGTAAAATCCAGTGTCTTCCTGAATCTTTTTTCCACCAACCCTTTTGTTTAGGAGATGTCTTTGTCCCCCATCCTCCTTGGAAATGGGGAGGGGCCACCATTCTCTGCCACCTCCACCAGGATGTTAGGGGGCGCTGGTAGGTGAGGAAGAGCAGGATGAAGGGGCACAGGACAGACACTTAGGAGGGATCCCATTTGGTACTTGGTACCCGGAGTTCATCCCCTTACTTGTTCCTGCAAAGATGACAGGGGTGGCCACGCCGCGCCTCTTGCCAGGCCCTGCAGCTCCAGGGCGGGAGGTGTTGCCATGGCTGCGGAAGAGGCGGCCGTTTCGGAAGACGAGCAGTTGCAGGGTGCAGTCTGGGGAGACTGGGGGCGCCAGGGAGGCCGGAAGGGACGAGAAGAGGCTGGGTGGCAGCTGGATGGAGGCCAGAGCAACGCTGTTCTGGGGGGGACACAGGAATTCCTCAGAGACACCAGATCCCCTGGGACTCTGATGTTTTCCTAGCCCTCCTTCTGCCTCCCCTGCCCCTTTTCTGGGTCCTGTCTCCTCTCAGATCATCTGCCCTCACCAGGCACCCGCACCTGGGCCCCTCCCCGCTCAGCATCCTCCCCACCCCAGCGCCCACCTTGATGTGGAAGGAGGACAGAGAAACGTTGGGCCTCCCGGTGGTACAGCGGAAGCGGAGCTGTTGGTCAGCTAGGGGCTCCAGCTCGGGAGAGGGGTTCTGGCCAAGGCCTGCAGGCCGGGCGCCGGGCACTCCCGCCTCCCTCCTCTGGAAGACCGTGCAGGTCAGGCCCACATAGCTGTGCGGCTTGATGAGGTAGGCCTCCAATGCCACGTTCCTCGAGTTCTAAGGACAGAGAACTTGTCACCCAATCCTCTGAGATACGGTTTGGCCTTCTCTCGCCTGAGACCTTGCAGTCCCTGTCTGCTCAGGCCCCGTCCCTCCACCTTTACTCCTCGCTGTCTTCTCCAGGCCTGGCCAGCCTTACGGCACCACGATCCTCCCCAGTCCCTGGCATGGTGCCTTCTTCCTCTTAAGGCCCTTACCCCCACTCATCCACACCCCACCTGGTATCTTGCTCCCCTTTTAACTCGGGCTTGTTCTGCCTCCCTAGCTAAGCTGCAGAGCAGCCTGTTTGACCTCCTGCATATCCCAAGGGACCACACAATATCTTGCAAGTGGTAGGTGCTCTGCTGTGGTTGCTAACGACCCATCATCGGAAATGTCACCCTCACCTCAGGGGACAAAAGTCTCCATTACTCTACACTCCATCACAGTGCTATCCCCTGGCAACTTGGTTCCCCACCATAACACCAAGTGTAACTTCCCCGGTGTCACTGGCCTCCCTCTCTCACTGCCCCTGACTACTCAGGATCTGATGCCACATGATCGGGAATCTAGTCAAGTTCGGTGATCATGGCAGGTGTGTAGTTGGAGGGCTTGCTGCCTGAGAGAAGCCTTTCCCTTCGGGATGACTCTAAGTTCCCTCCCAGTATCAGGCTCCCAGGAGCCCCCTCCTGGCTGACCCACATTACCACAGAAATGTGCTGGGCGTGGGGGCTCAAGACGGCCCCCCCAATGCGCTCCAGGGCACCCACGATGCCGCTGCAGGCTTTGTCCTCTCGTTGGGCCAGCCATAGCAGGTGCTCATCTACCAGCATCAGGTTGCTGGCCATGTCCACCATGACCTCCACCAGCTGTGGGGGGGAGTCATTGAGACATGGGTGGGGTTTGGTGCCCAGGGGTTGGGGTGTGAGAGGCTTGAGCAAATGGGGAGCAGGAAGTTTCTAGGGGCCCCAGTGGCCTGGTTGAATCTCACCTCTTTGATCTGGTCCACGTAACCCAAAAATTTCTGGATCATCTGAGCCACATACACTACATCCATCATGTCTGAGAAGCTGGCAGCCTCGGCTGTGTACACTCGCAGCTGGTGGGCCAGGGTCAGCGCGTTGGAGGCGTTGATGGGCATCTAGTGTTAGGGAAAGATAGTGGATAGTCCAATCTTTCTCCTTCTCCAGAATTGCCACTAGGGGCCCCTTCTCCGTGCTAATGCTCTGGGGTGAGGGTCTGGCCCACCGGCTGGGTCTAATCAAGACAACAGGCAGAGTAAGGAGTGAGCTCATCACCACTCAAGGCAACCCACTTCTAGGCCACTGGCTGAAGCACAGCGGCTGACTCATGCTGTCCTTGACGTCCCCCTTAAGGCTGCCCTTGCTGTGTTGGGGGATGAAGCTGCTGGGGTGGCTTGCGCTTCCTGAGTGTGGCTTTGGGGGTCTGAATCCCCTGGAAGAAGGAGAGCTGGAGAAGAGCAAGAGCCCCTCACGGTGCACACGCAGGGAGCAGAGCAGCATTGTGTGGCTTCTCCCCTCCCAGTCCCTAGAACCGGAGCTGATGGGGTGCCCACCGCCCCCTGTCCTGGCCTCACCAGCACGAAGGTGTAGAGAACCCGGGTAATGTCGTTGGTGTACAGACAGTGGGAGTAGTCCCCTGGCTCCCAGCGGCCAGCTCGGTCACACAGGCGGGAGGCCTGGGTACCCGGAGTGCGCCCGCTCAGGGGCACCGAGGTGAAGGGGTACTGCAGGCAGGACTGGTAGGCTGTGATGCCAGCCAGAGTTCGAGGCCACCTGGGGGCAGAGGCAGGAATTGCCAATGACCCAGGCCCCTCAAGGCAAGGGCCCCACCCCTCCCCTTAGAACTGTGATGCCAGACCCTCTGAGGAAGGGAGCCAGAAGAGTGGTTGGGGGCTGGCCTTCAAGGGATTCCCAAGCTCCACTTTCCAGCTGTATTTGTACTGCCAGTGCTGCCATTAGTGCTATGGAGGCTGGACTTGAGTCCCGAGTTCAAGTCACTTTTCCTTTCCGGGCCTCAGTATTCTCAGCTGTACAATGGGGGAGAATCATACCTCCTTCCTACCTGAGAGACCCATTGGGATATTAAATGTGATATTCAAGTGGGCGAGCTTTGTAAACTATTAATGTAAAGAAGCAAATAAAAACCTTTCTGATCCGCACCACACATTTCAGATGGTTATAATCAAAAGATGAGGTCTCTGAATTCAACAGCAGGACTTGGAGCTGAATGACTAAAGGGAATGTCTTCTCCAACTTAGAGTGGATGGGAGACCCTGGTCACCTGTGGTCTCAGACGCAGGAGTTGGGGGTGGGGTGGGGGGGCTCGGTCGGAAGCTGTTGGGTCTCTGGGGCAGCTGAGCACACCGAACCTGAAGTCCCCTCGGTTGTTGGCGACACGCTCAGCTGGGCAGTAGGAGGCAGAGATCTCCAGCACCACAATCTCCACCTTCTTGCTGGCGTTGCCCTGGACCGTGGACACGGAGCACTCCCACTCGCCTGAGGCGCCCACTCCGATGTGAGACAGGGTCAGTTCACTGCAAGCAGGCAGGCAGGGCTGGCTCGGTGAGGTACTCAGGGGCCACGCCACCCCCCTAAGTGCCCCTGGCCTGGCCACCCACAGGCGCCCTGCCCCAGGGTGTGTAGGATGAGCTTCAGGTTGTTTGTTCTTCAATTGAGTGAGGGACACAAGGACATACTCCTTTCATTCTGATTGGCCTTGTGATAATGCTTTTCTGAGCTTCACTTTCCCCATCTTTATCATGGAGTTAATAGCTGTCTTACATGGGAGAGAGCGAGTCTGATAACACAGGTGAGAGCCATTATAGCAGACTCTGTAAAAGCTCTAAAGAAACGTCAGACACAATCATTTTCTCTATCAGGCAATTAATTCCTATCCCGATCTGGACCGTTGACTGAGCCCGGGCCTTCCATGAACACGCACGCACACACACTCTGACACAGGTGGCACACTCCCAGGAACATGTGTGGGCACAGCTCTATGTGGGGTGGGAAATGGGTGCTGTGGCTGGGAAGGGGCAGTGGGGCCTGTACCTGGTGATGATGGTGCAGTCGTGGATGAGGCTCTCGGCCAGCAGGATGCCTGCCTGCTCATCGCTGTCCACGGGGGCCCGGTTGTGATACCAGCGGATGCGGGTGTCATTGCCCAGGTAGCTGGCAGAGCACTGGAAGGGCAGGCGGTCACCCTGGAACACCACTTGGCGTCGGGATGGGATGAGGTAGTGCGTGTGTAGCTCCAGGGCCCCCTCTGTGGGAGGAGAGGGCAGGGGCCTGAGTGCACAGTGTGGGAGAGTCCAGGAGGGGCCGGGCTGGGCATCCTCTGTCTGGGGCTGGGGTGGGGGGAGGGTGGGATGGGCGAGGGAATACAAGGGGGCAGGAGGATGCCTCGAGGAGCAGGAGGGTTTAGAACAAACTAGTAAAAGTTCTCATTTCCACAGCACACGGCACCCGAGATGAAAGCATAGAGCAGCAGGCCCAAGGGAAGTTTAGAAAAGCTGATGGAAGGTGACCCCCAGTGGGATCTGAGGGAAAGGATGCCCAGGAGAATCTGCCCACCACCCAGGAACACTTCATGTTGAGGGAGCTGGAGGCGGCCAGGCCCTTCAGGAGGGAGCCTGGGCCCGGGGGTAGGCAGGGTCCTGGGCAGGTGTGCAGGGTGAGGATGTGCTCACCGCAGCGCAGCTGGGCCTCCTGGAGGCCCCCCAGGGCCTGGGCGTGCAGGGCACTGGGATAGGCACAGAGTGTGCGCTCCGACAGCTGCAGGGAGTGATTCCGGGCCCAGGATGGCAGCCAGCGCAGGCGGCAGTCACAAGTCAGGAACTCGGTGCCGAAGTCCCTGTAGAGTGGGTAGAGGGCACGGAGTGGAGCGGAGGAGTGTGGGCTCCTGCAGTGAGGATGGAGCCCCAGGAAGGGACTGAGCTGGAGAGGGCAAACGTGGGTACGTGTGCACCGGCCCAGCAATCATGGGAAGGCAACTACGGTGGCATCTCAGTCGCTGTCTGTCCTGTCTACTCATGAGGCTGGCCACTGTGGTCAGATGCCCAGGTGTCTCCCTTCAGGGCAGAGGAATGAAGCGAGGTGTGAATCCTTGGGCTGGGAAAAGATACTCACACAAGCTTAAGGGCTGGTAGCTCATCAAAGACCCCAGGTTGCAGACTGGAGAAGATGTTTCCAGATATGTTTCTGCAGGGGACAGGGAACAGTGAGCCGATCTTAGGGTCTCCTGGCGCCAGAGGGCGGAGGGGGGAGTGAAGAGCAGACAGGAACCTGTAAGGGTTTGGAGCTGCCTTCCTCCTCCCAAACCATCCTTTGGGGTGAGCCTTCCCTCTCCCCTCACCCCTCACTCACAGTCGGAGAAGCCTGGGGAGGCCTTGGAAAGTCTCAGAGGTGAGACAGCCAATCCGGTTATTGGAGAGATCTCTAGAAAGATACACACACAACCTCAGCAGGCTACGTGGCTGCACACAGAGCCGCTTGTGAGGGACACGCAAGTGTGGCTTGTGTGGGAAGCAGAGTGAAAAAGGAGATGAGGTTGGGGGTTCAAATTTTTGCCCCCAGCCAGTGTGCTGTGTGGGGAGGGGGCCTGCTATGGGTGGATGAGAAGAAGGGATGGTGGGTGAGTAGGAGGGGTGGTTGCTCGTGGGATTCATGGGACCTTCTCTGCAGGGATAACGGGAGGGCTGGGAGGTTTGGGGGCAGGACATGCCACTTACAAGCGCTTCAGCTCCCCCAGGCCCAGGAAGGCACCGGGCTGCACGGTGCTGATGACATTATTCCTCAGGTCCCTGTGGGAGGAAAGTGGGGAGGCCCTCATACCTCTTCGACTCTGCCCGACAGCCACCTCCCTTTGCTCCCCTGGAGCCTGGTAGCCTCACTCAGTTTCCTCCTAAATCCCGTCACTCCTTAGCACTGGCTGGGAAGTTGGGTGAAGGCCCCTGTCCCTCAGACAGGTCTCTGCAGCCTCCTGCCTGGCATAAGGGGTACTTGGTCAGGAAGATGAGCGAGGATGTAGATGCCAGGAGTGGGATGCCAGGGCCTCAGATGAGGAAGCAGGAAGCGGAGCATATGAACAAGAAGTGAGAGCACTGGCTGCGGGGTTGGAAGGCCTCGGTTCCACCTCTGCGCTGCCCTGAACATCTCATGGGGCGGTTGTGAGAATCATTTCAAAATGGGTGTTGCAGTCTTTTGTAAAGTGCTCTGCAAAGATGAAATCTCCCTCTGCCTGGCTGTCGGAGGTGTTTTATGGCTATCCTGCGAGAGTCTCTCCAGCTGACAAGTGAAGAAACAAGTCAGGCAGCGGATTGATGACTACATGGATGCTGACCTGGCCTCAGGGCCCCGGACTCCAAGACAAGGCTATAAATCACCTGGCCTGGCCCCTCAGGGCGGAGGTTTGCTCTGTCCTGTGCCTGCCTCCCCCCAGGGTCTCCGAGGAACCCACAAGGCTGAGAGAAGGTGGCAAGGGAAGTACCATCCCGGCTGAGCTCCAGCAGGGCACAGTGGGATGGAAGATGGTGGAACCCCTGCCACTCTTCAGGCCAGAATGAGGGATAGATTCTCCTGCCAAAGCCTCAGGGACAGCTCTGGATTGTGGGCAAGAGGGGGTTAACAGAGCCAGCTCCCTGCTGGGAGGAGAGGAAATGGGTGTCCAGGATGGGGAGGTGCACTCCCACCAGGGGGCCTGTTTTCGCACTGACCGTCCCAGTTGGGGACACACACACACACACACACACACACACACACACACAGAGTGTATGAGAGAGAGAGAGAGAGAGAGGAAACACCATGGCCAGGGGTCCTCATACCTCAGCTTCCTCTCATACCAAGGACTCAGCCAGCCTCCATAGCCCTGAGTCCCTTGGGAAAGAAGAGAAGCCACCAGAAGGGGTCAGCTTCCCAGGAGAAAGGCCTCCATACGCAGGCGAGCTGGGAGGTGCCCCAGGCCGGGCACACGCAAGGGACGCAAGGGACGTGCAGGCACGCAGGCCCTGGAACACCCTGCAGAGTGGAGACTGCAGAGGACCCAGGACTGTCCTTCCTGCCTGTCAGCCCCCTTTTGCTGCCCAGACCCTCTCCCTCACGCCCCCCCCCATGCTATTCCAGCGTGTGCCCCCTGGCCCCTGTTGGGGTCTGGCCATTCTCAGGGCTCTGCATCCCACCCCGTGCGGGGGACGGCAGAGGGAAACACATTCCTCATTGTGTCACTTCCCTTCATGGGCTGCCAAGGGGCTGAGGCTGCAGCCCCCCGCCCCTTCCCTCTAGCTCGCTTGTGTTTATTCTCATTTCCTCCAGCCCTCCTCTCCTCGGGAACTCCCACCCGCCTGCCCCACTGATGCTCTGCAGATGGGAGCAAGGCGGCCGCTAGCCCCAGCGCTTTCCTGCCCTGGACTTCCTGCAGCCCAGCCATGCCCGGGCTACTGACAGGGGAGCTTCCACCCAGTGTTGGCACTCCTTCCCCCTTGCCTCCCATCCACAGAGTGGCTTCCTGGGTGACCAAGGCAGCCCCTTAAGTGCCCTTGGGAGCTTGCCTGCTCACCCAGACCAGTAGTCCTGGGTCATCTCCTGAAGGGCACGGACCTGAGCTGAGCTCTGACAGCCCCATGGGATCTGGTCCCTGGTCCCTGATCCCTAAGCAGCTCCGGGGTGGTGCCCTCCCCAGCAGCAGGAAGGGACACTACGCCAGAACTTGGGTAGTTTCTTCAGACCTGTGAGGCCTCATAGGTCGGTGGTTCTGCACCGTAACTGCTAAGCACATCCTTTTGAAAATTTGAGGGTGGCTGTGGACTCCCGCCCCAGAAAAATGCATACACCCAACATTGTGCATATGATTTCAGGGGCTGTGAGGAACCCCTGCTCTGTGTTGTCTAATCTGATCCCTTCATTTCTTAGATGAGGTCATGAGGATGCACAGATGTTTCTGTGATGTGGCATCTCTCTGCCCTCTGCTTCCACAGAGCTGTGGTCTTGGAACCTGGAGGAGGTGCAGGGTACGGATGGAGCCTCCCCTCCTCTCCCCCAAACCACTTGCCCAACCCAGACCAGGCTCCCCTGACTCAGCACACTCCTCTCCCTGTATCGATGTCAATATGGAGTAGACGGACACCCACACCCATGGCTAAAGTGTGTGTGTGTGTGTGTGTGTGTGTGTGTGTGTTTCTGGGAGCAAATCATATCCTCTACCCTTCTGGGGAAAATAGAAACTCAGGAAGCTGAGTGTGTAAGAGTGCATGTGTGAGCACAAGCAACAAGACAGCAGATGGACAAGTTAGATTTAATAAAAAATTAAAACTTTTGCTCTCTAAAGAACACCATTAAGAAAGTAAAAGGTGCCCTAGCTGGTTTGGCTCAGTGTATAGAGCGTCAACCTGTGGACTGAAGGGTCCCGGCTTCTATTCTGAAGGGCACATGCCCAGGTTGCAGGCTCCATACCCAGTAGGGGGCTTGCAGGAGGCAGAAGATCAATGATGCTCTTTTATCATTGATGTTTCTAGCTCTCTCCCCCTCTCCCTTCTTCTCTGAAATCAAAATATATTTTTTAAAAAGAAAGTGAAAGACAACCCATGAATGAGAGAAAATATTTCCATAAATCATGTACTTGATAAGGGACTTCTACCCAGAATTTACAAAGAACTCTTACAGCTCAGTTATAAAAAGACAACCCAGATGAAAAAATGGGCCAAGAATTCGAATAGACACTTTTTTCAAAGATGATATACAAATGACCAATTAATGCATGAAAAGGTGCTCAACACTGTTAGTCATTAGGGAAATGCAAATCAAAACCACAATGAGATGCCACTTCACAGCCAATAACAAAGACAAAGGGCAGGCTGTCTCAGTGGTTGAGTGTCAAACTATGAACCAGGAGGTCATGGTGCAGTTCCCTGTCAGGGCACAGGCCTGGGTGGTGGGCTTGATTCCCAGTAGGGGGCGTGCAGGAGGCAGCTGATCAGTGATTCTCATTACTGATGTTTCTTTCTCTCCCTCTCCCTTCCTCTCCGAAATAAATAAAAATATATGTAAAAAGGACAACTGCAAGTGGTGATGAAAATGTGGAAAGATTGAAGCCCTTGTGCATTATTGCTAGGAGTGTAAATGGGGCAGCTTTGGAAAACAGTATGACAGTTAGAGTAAGCATGTGACCCAGCAATTCCACTCCTACGTGGATATTCCAGAGAAGTGAACATACATCCACACACAAAACCTGGACAGGAATGTTCATAGTAGCATTATTCACAATAAGCCCAGAAGTGGAAAAAGCTCAAATGTCTATCAACTGACAGATGAATACACAAAAATGTGCTATAGGCACACAAGAAATATTATTCGATCATAAAAAGGAATGAAGTGCTAATACATGCTATCATATGAATGAGCCTTGAAAACATGATGCTAAGTGCAAGTTACAAAAAAAGTTACAAAAACCCCCTACATAATCCCATTTATATGAAATGTCCAGAATAGGCAAATCTACAGAGTCAGAAAGTAGATTAGTGGTTGCTTAGGGCTGGGAAATAGGGAGTGACTGCTAATGATTCAAGGTTTGGGGATGATGAAAATGTTCTAAAATTAGATTATGATGATGATTGCACAACTGTGTAAATATCCTAAAAACCATTGGATTGAATGCTTTAACTGGACAAACTTTATGGTGTGTAAATTATATGTCACTAAAACTGTCAGAAGAGATTGAGCGTGAGTTTGTTTAACAGAGTGTAAGTGTGTCAATTTGTGTGAGCGTGTATGCTTGTGTACGTGTGTGCGTGCGCGCGCACCACGTTTGGACAGGGTGGGGCGGCACAAAGTTGGCTCCCTCTGGCCCCTGCAGACCTCCCTGCTTGTGGGTTTGAAAAACAAATTATTGGTTCGGAGGCTGCAGAGCAGCTTTCCCCGAGCCCTCCAGGACTTCCAGGGTTCACTAGAAAGCGGGGCCTGGCTGAGAAGGGGCTTAAAACACCCCCGTAGGTATAGGGGCTGTTTGAGGGGGGCGGGGAGAGGGAGAGGTTCTGGTGGCCGGGAGGAAAGCCAAGATGGTCCTAGCCTCCCTCCCACCCCCAAGCCCCTCTCATCTCTGATATCATCCAACAGGTATTTATTGAGCACATACCCTGTGCCAGACATGGAGCTACAACAGCAAGCGGGAGGGCTGTCCCTGAACCCATCAGCCTCCCTTCTGGGCCTTTGGCTGCGCCAGAGCTGAGGGCAGCTCCCCGCCGCATTCCTCCCCAAGTCAGGGGGGTGGGAAGGGGAGGAGGGACCGCGCCCCCTGGCCCCGCCTACGGATTAATGGAAACCACCTGGCGGCTGAGCGGCGCTCCACCCCCAGACCCCACTTGCCACCATTCCCATGACCATCTGCTTCTAATGAGAACCCCATCCCCCTGCATACCAGCCCCCCGGGCTTATTAATCTCATTAGGCAATGACAAATCATCCTGAGGCTGCGCGGGCTCCCCGCCCCGGGCCCTCCCTCCGAGCGCACAGCCTCTGGGGGCGGTGTCCACGCAGCCACTGGCTCGCACGCCAGCCTCGCTCTCGCGGCCTCTTCCGGGGCTGTGTGCCCTGTGGCCCACTTGGTCCAAGGCTCTCACTGTGATTGGGGTGCCCTCGGGGCCCCGGAAGCCACGCAGTGGCTTGCTCCCCATTGACTGCGCATGGTGGGGGATCTGGGCAGAGAGGGGAGGCACCAGAGGAATGGGCCAGCCCTAGTACTCTCAGAACCTCCATTTCATCTACATGACTGCCTGCGGCAGGCTGGGAGCTCTGGACGATCCCACGCAATGAGGGGAGTATGACATCTTGTAACTTGGAACTCTTCCGAGGAGAAGGGAACTGCCATTTACTGCCTTGGAAGTCCCTGCTGTCCCGGGAACGCATCCCATGACAATCTGTCAGGGGAAGATGCATTGCCCCATTTTCCAGGTGAGGAACCCGAGGCACCCAAAAGGTAAATGGCAAAGGCATGATTCAATAGCCTGCCCAGCCCCATCCAGAAATCCTTACTCTGGGCGACAAACAGGCTGGCCCATGATGAGGGGTTGTGGAATCCAGAGAGGGGGGCCTCACCCATGGCTGGGCCCTTCTATACACTCCTTGGGCTGACCAGGAACTGCCTCTGCTGGTCCCTCTTCCAGGGTTTCTTGTCTATCTTGCCCGGCTGATAAAGATGTGTCCCCTACATTCTCCTCCTCACCTTTGCCCCCAACTTCTCTGGAGCATGGGTACTCCCAGGGGATCAACTCCGGCACATTCCCACGCCTCGCCCTTTCTGTCCCCTCCCCAGCCTCAGGGTCCTGCATTGGGAAACAGGGAGCAGGTTGGCCTGTTCCCCCCACACCTTACCCTGGACCCGTTCTCAGAGGCAGAGGAGCCCTCAGCACAGGGAGGCACTGCCAGCATTTTTTGGAGCAGCCCAGACCTACTACTTCCGTTACTAGTGGAGGCCCCAACCCTCCCACAGGACTGGCTGCTATGGACTGTGGGATGTTAAGCTGCCATGGGCTCGGCTGCCCAAGCCTGGACGTCTCAGCCTGACAGGACAGAGAGATCAGTGTTTCCTGGCACCAACTGCACGCCAGCCACGGCGTCCCGTCTGTGATGAATAGGCCCACAGTCTAAGGGTCGTCTGGTCCACTGGTTCCCAACCCCAGATGAGCATGAGAATCGTCTGCATACCTTGTAAGAAATTCCCAGGCCCCTTCCAACCTGATGAATTTTTGTCTCCAGGAGCGAGGACCCGGGCCCTCTCCCATCTCTGAGATAGTGGGATAGTGTTTGTGGTGATTAGTTTTATGTGTCCACTAGGCCAGGCTATAGCACCCAGTAACTTAATCAAAACACTAATCTGAAGGTGTTGTGTAGGCATTGTGTAGATGTTAACCACATCAGCTGGCTTTAAATAAAGATTACCTTTGATAATGTGGTGGGCCTCATCCAGTCAGTTGAAGGCCTTAATAGCAAAGCTGAAAAGAAATTCTGTCTCAAGACTATAGCATCAACTCCTGCCTGACTTACCAGCCTGTGGGTTTGCCCTACAGATTTTGGATTTGCCAGCTCTCATATCATGTGAGCCATTTCCTTAAAATAAATTTCTTTATAAAGAAGTAAAATAAAACAATTTCTTTATCCTATATAATAAAAGCCTAATATGCTAAGTGTCCAGTCATCCAGTCTGCCATTCAACCAATCAGAGTGTGATACACTAATGATATGCTAAGGCTGCTTAACCGCTCACTATGACATGCAATGACCACCAGGGGGCAGTCATTCCCACCAGTAGGTTAGCTTGCTGCTGGGGTCCAACTGATCAGGACTGATCGAGACAGGCTGGACACGCCCTGGAACTCTCCACAGTCCCTCCCCTGTTGGCCAACCTCCTGTATCCCTCCCTGGCCCCGATCGTGCACCAGTGGGGTCACTCGGCCTGGCCTGCACCCTCTCATAATCCGGGCTGAGCCCCCCCCCCCAAGTGCATGAATTTCATGCACTAGGCCTCTAGTACATTATATAAAGATACACACACACAAACACGCATCTCTGACTGATTCTGCTTCTCTGGAGAATTCCGACTGATATAGTCGTGATCAACCAGGATGGAGACCCTGGGTCCTCCAGCCCCTGCACTGCCTCTCCATCCTTCAGCCCAGAGGCCTCCCCTCCTTTGGAATAACTGGCTGCATCACTTTGCTCTTTGATCTTTTCCTTCACATGCAGCACTTGTGGATGTCACACACACACACACACACACACACACACAGGATCATAGAATTTTAAATCCATAATGCACCTTACAAATCACCCTATCCCCACCACCCCCTTTTCACAGAGGAGAAAATTGAGGCCCCCAACCTGGCGCTCACCCTTGCATCTCTCTGACCTCATCTCTGACCAATTCCCAGTCACAATGCCCTTCTGTTCCTCAGACTCACCAGGCATACACTGGGCCTGAGGGCCTTGCCAACTGCTGCTCTCCCTAGCCTTCTCTTTTTCCCATTCCCCCACCCTTTGAGTCTCAGGCTCAGTCACCTTGTCAGCAAGGCCTTTCTTGACCTCACTACATAAAACGCCCCCCCCCCCAATTGCTTTCTATCTTCCTTACCCTGGTTTGTTTTTCTTTGTAGCACTTACTGTCTCCTGACATAATACACATTTAATTGTTATTTTCTGGGTCCCATCAAGAGAGGGTAAGTTCCATGAGGGCAGGCACTTGGTCTATTGTGTTCACTCCCAATGCCTAGGACAGAGCTTTGCACGTACATAGGGAGATTTGTGATATATAAATGAATAATAAAATAAATAAAGCGGCTCAATAAAGTTCTCTAGAATGAATGACGAGAATGATTCCTAACAGAGCAGAGGCTCAAACTCGCGCCCTGAGGGCTCTTCCTCATGCCCAGCACCCCTTCTACCTCAGGTGACTCAGGATTTAGCCCTTGTTCCTGGACTATTCTCCCACTTTTCTCTGACTGCCTCCCATGCTATGCACGCACCTGCTGTGTGGTGACCAGAGTCACACACAGGGCATCTGAGGAGGGGCATCTGACTCAGTATATAGACATGGGTGGGAAGGAAAAGGCCATCTTTTCATCTTCATCAGAACTCTATCCTCATGAGATTGCAGGATGAGGAGGGGGCAGACCCAGTGGGTCTCTGACTGATCAACCGAAAGGGTAAAGATGGGAAGATGTCAGTGAGGCCACGAGAGGCTCAGAGCGGTGCTTGCTTGTGCTAAGAGAAGGGAGAACGTCTCTGGGCGGTGACAGGCCCTCGCGGAGCAAAGCAAAGGGCTGGAGAGGCAGCTGCGGTTTGTCTTCCTCCCAAAGATCCTGGAAGGAGAGTCTGGTTTCCTGCCAGGCAGCCCTCTAAGACTGCGCCTGGGCTGAGCGGAGGAATCGGACTCCCAAATGCTAACTGCTCAGGGAAGATAAAACCTGCCCCGTGTGTTGGTGCCCAAGGAGACATTAAGTAACAGCTCGGTGGCAGCTCTTTCTCCTTGTCTGGACCACCCTGCTTGTGAGCTGCAAAGCAGAGGATCAGATGGTCACAGAGCTGTGTTGGCCCTAAGGTCAACATCCCAAGACCCCCTCCCACGCCTAGAATGGCCCAGATCACACAGAACATACTCTGCCTCCCCACCCCCACCAACCAAACCAGTAATCAAGCTTTCCTCACCACATGGGGAGCGGGATTGGAAGAGAGGCCTTCCCTTCCCCTGTGAGGTGGGTGTAATAGAGACAACCTCATAAGGTTGTTGTCCTGGTTAAAGATCTAAACTCCTTGTCACGTAGACACTGCATCTCTATTCCCCTTGAACTTTCCAGCCTTCACTGATCCTTCTTTTGGACTTGACTTACATAAACCCCATCCTGCTTAATTCTAATACATATGGCATTGTCTGTGGTCTCCACTAGACTGTCATCTCTTGGGGTCTTTGCTGCCTTATTCTTTTGTATCCTCCATTGCACCGATCCAAGCCTTTTAGGCAAAATGGTACTAGAGGGGGCAGGGGCCCTGTTGGAGGACTTGGGAATGCCTAGAAGGGTGGGAGCAGAGATGGGAGAGAGGGATTTGAAGAGGGGCAGATGGAAGGAGGGGCTCAGTCTCCAAGTAGGATGGGAGGCCAGGTCGTTTGTGGAGGAGACAGGACCCAGAGCTGTTGTACAGGCTGTGGATCCTGGAGTATGTCAGCTCCACAGAAAGCTGAACCAGGGGTTGGTTCAATTCCCTCATCTGGCAGGTTAAGTGACTTGCCCATGACCAGGTCAAGTCCCCAACTCTGGGAAGAAGTTTCTTGTGGGCTAGCAGGGCCCTCCTGAGTCCAACTCCAGCCTGCCTGGGTCTGTAGGGTGGATGGACAGATGGAGGCTGCAGCTCTAAACTAGGGAGGAGGGGTGTGGGTACATGGAGATTTGGATGTGACCACTATCCCCACCTTCGGCCCAGGGCTCTGGTCCCTCAGGGCTTTGTTTCTTGATTTGTTTTTAGGGAAGGAGGAAAGAGGTCCCAGTCACACTAAATCCTGCCTTAGCCCTTTCTTTATGCTGGGCCTCCAGCTGGGAGGAGGCAGAGGCTTCTGGCCAACTAAGAGGCTCAGCCCTCATAGCTACTTGTTCATTAAAGGGTGTTAATGAGCTTCCCTTAGCTCCTCCCAGCGAAGTTTCTCTACTTCTCTCTGCTGTCACTAGTGAAGGAGCTGGTCTTTCTCTCAGACCAATCCCTCTCTGCCTTCCATCTGGGAGTCAAGTCTTGGGTAGGGTCCCAGTGGGTCTGACTCTTGGCCAGCAGGTCCTAGGTTGTGGAGTCCCTTAGCAACCAGCGTTCCTCATCCTTCCTGAACTAAGCTCTTGCCCATGACCATAATGCCCCACCTCCGCCCCACCTCGCCCCAGCACTTACAACTTCTCCAGCAGGGACAGTCCCAAGAAGGATCCATTCCGGAGCCCAGTGATCTTGTTGTTGCTCAAGAGCCTGAAGGCAGAGGGAGAACACAGATAGGAGAATGTGCTGTTACAAGCCGGAAAGTGTGGATGGAGTGGGGAGCCAGTTTCACAATTACAGCCACATTGCATTCTGTGTAAATGGCACCACCTAAAGTTTTGCAAGGCAGCAGACCACCACCAACTCCAGGAGACCACAGGGAGGAGCCAGCAAATGGTTCAGGCAGACTGGGTAACAGTGAGCTCCAAATCAGGCATTTCACCTGCCCTAGGTCCCCCTACGGCCTGGGTCTGACTTAGGACTCTGTATGCACGTGGGTAGGTGAATAGATGTGAAGTTGCAATGCTCCTTTACACCTTGGAATTCAGCCCCTAGTGCCCCCTTCCAGCCCTCCACAGCTCTGTCTAGCCCAAGCCCTAAGCCCAATATCCTGAGGACAGAGGTGAGGGAATGATCTGGATTGGGTCAGGGTTCTGGCAGGTGGAACAGGAAGCCCAGTAGGAGTGGAGGCAGATGGAAGGAGCTGCCCCTTCTTGGGGTCTCCAGCACTTTCTCTGTGAGCTGAGGATCTCACCTGAAGGGGACGCTACCAGCCCGGAAAAGGCCCCAACTTGGAGGGCCCGAGTGCCCTTGCCTCCCTAAACCTGTCTGCAGCCTTAACAGAAAATGGTTAGAGCCCCGGGCTTCCCTGGGGCCTTAGCCTTTCTGCCCGCCCAGCTCTGTTTATTTATTCATTTGTATTTGGGGGAGGAGGGAAGAGGCCCCGGCCAAGTGTGTGAAACCATTCCGCCCACCCACTCAGCCTTTCTCTCCCAAGCACCCCACTGGGAGGAAAGAGTTCCAGACCAGCCAAAGGGCTCATCTCTTGAGTTAATTGCTTATTAAATGCTTTAATGAGCCTCTCAACCCCAGCTCTTGCCTGCGTTGAGCTGAGGCAAAGGTTTCCCTTCTTTGCTCCCTCTGGACCTGGGAAGACCAGAGGTAGAGGCCTCGGAACTTCTCCTGAGTGGGCAACCTCTGAGCTGGACAGTAAGGGAGCAGGCAGGGGCTGGTCCAGGCATGAGAGGGGCTGTCAAAGAGTTTTGCTCCAAAGCTTACTGGGAGTGGGTGGGTGACTATATCAACAGGGCAGGGAGAGGCCCCCAGACATCTGACATCCCACCTACTCCAAGAGGCTCTGGAGAACAGACAATGGCCAGCATGGAGGCAAGAGTGGAAGGGTTCTGGGTCAGTGGGAAGGGGTGGAGCCCTCATCTCCTTCCTCCCTCCACCCCTCTCCAAATAGCCCCTTCCTGTCCTTCTAGTCCCCACCTAACACCTAGTAGTCTCTCCAACAGTGGCATTTCTCAGTAGGGCCTGAAGGGTGGTGACTATGGGGAGGGGTGTGTGTGATGCTGGGTTTCCAAAGGGCTTCACACACACACATAACGTTATCCTGATATTTCCAAAAGTACATCACAGTGGTCACTATATGAGCAATTAGAACTTTCATGAACCTTTTTCTTCTTATTTTATGGATTAGGATAGATAGTTTTATTTCACATTACAGGTGGTGGTGGTAAAACATAAATAGTCTTGTCAGTTCTTAGTGCCCCTAATGGTCTCATTCAGGCCCTAATGGGGCCAGGGTGAGTGACTGGTTCTTTATGGTGTGACTTTTAAATGGAAGCCTGCCTTGAACCTGGTTGGGTAGCTCAGTTGATTAGAGTGTTGTCTTGATATGCCAAGGTTTCGATTCAGTCCCTGGTCAGGGTATATACAAGAATCAACCAATGAATGAATGAAAGTAAAAGGCTGCCTCTTCCCCAGCTCATTCTCTTCATATACCCCACGTGTGAGCTTCAGAGGTTGCATCAAAAGTTAGAGAAGGCAAGAAGGCCCCACAGTATCCTAAGGAAAATCAGGGAGGGGTCCTGAGATGTTAGGAAGAAGGTGTGGGAAAAGGGCATCTCTTAGCCTCCCTGCAATCCCAGGGGTCTCTCCGAGGGACTGCCCCTTCCCTGGGTTCATGGGAAAGGAAGAGGATGGGGATGCTGATGGGGGTGAAGGGCAAAGAGGAGAGATGGGAAGTATGAAAAGATAGAGGAACAGAGCTGTCAGATTATCACAGTGCCATCTACCAATCCAGAGGCCTGAGAACATGATTTCTCAAACTTGGGTTAAGTATGGACCTGTCAAAGGGAGGGAAAAATATCTGATTTCCTGCGAAAAAGTCTGAGGATTTCAATTTGAGAAACATCGACCTTACACGTGAAAATCTTATCCTATGAAAATGGCTTCTAATTGAAAATCATCTGCAAAAGAAATTTTAAAAGACTGTTGAATTGAAAACAGAATACTGCATTTAAAAATTCTCCAAATCTCTGAGATTAAAACCTGGAATCCTAATTTGAGAACTGGTCTAGAGACACATCTAGAGATGGTGTTGGGGGGGAAATATCCCACATTCTCCAGACTTTTTGGCTTTTAACATTGAACTACAAATTCTTTCACCCAGAGCTCACCATAGAAGTACAATGCAAGCTGCATACGTAATTTTAAATGTTTTTCTAGCCACGTTTTTAAAAAGTTTTAAAATTAAATAAAAATATTAAATTTTAATATTCACTTAACCCACATGTTATCATTTCAGCATGTAATTAATATACAAAATTGCTGAGATACTTTCCTTTTTTTTGGTAATAGGTCTTCAGAATCTGGTGTGTATGCTTCTCCTCCAGCACACCCCAATTAAGATCAGCCACATCACCAGTGCTCAGGGGCCACCTGCGACTAGTGGCTTTAACCCTCATCTAGTCTCCCTGTGGCCAGCACCTCCCCAGGAGGAAGTCTGGATTGCATGAGATTCTGAGGCAACTGGGGTGGCGTGTGCATGTCTGGGTGGCATGGGAACAGAGCAAAAAGTCAGGGACAAGCCCCTAAGGCAGGTGAGGACCAGCCTCTCTTGCATCCCAACCCTCTCCATGCTGAATCAAGAGCCCCTGCAGGCCCCCTGGATGCTCCCTGAGGCAGCCTCTGTTGTGCTGGGGAGGGGAGGGCAACATGGGGTAGGGGTCAGCTGCAGCCACACTTCCAGCATGGCTAGCCGGGATCGAAGTCCAATCTCTTGAAATGAGGTGTTTTTTCCTATTGCAGAGAACATGTTCCTGATCCCCCACCCTCTAAGCCACTCACAGAAGCTGGCCATCAGCAAACAGCACTTCATCCTTCTCCAGTGGGCTCCTCCTGCTGCATGCCCAGCCCTTGGACAGACTTCAGGCAGACCTCTGCATGATTCAATTCCCAGATACCCAGAACTGGGCCTTCTGGCCTTAGCAACCTAGACAGGGCTGAGAAATTTTACTCTAGACCCAGATTCTCCGGAGAATGGCCTCAATTATGCTTGTCGGTTTGTTTCTCCGGAGTGCCCATGGGCGTCTGGTGAGGGAGGAGAGGGCAGTGATTTGGGTCTGGCGTTGTTATGGGCAGGTAGGAAACTGGCAGTTACAGGCTGCTAGTGGGGTAGATGAACACACACACACACACAGAGCCTCGCCTAACGGAGAGAGAAGAGTTCCTACCACACTAGGCTGTCTCATGGGAGGAAGACAGGCAGGGTGGCCCCAACAATTGGGCAGGGAAGGGAGAGCCTCAGTCCCACGATTCTTTCTAATGTTGTAGACACAGTGCCAGACTTGGCCCCATAAAACAACCCCCCTCCCACAACTACCAGACAGACATTTCTTGGGCCTGCACCAGCCGCTGGCCCTGCAACAGCACTGGGAGCCAGCCAGGTGGATTTCCCTCCCAACCACTAGCCCCACCTCACAGGCCTAGGGCGCGCCTAGCATCTTCAGCTTCTTTCTTCCTACCTTCCCTCCCCGCATCCACCAACCAACATCACATTCTCACAGAGGCAGCCAGTCCCTGGAGTCCCCTGTTCTCTACCCTAGAGTCTGAAATCTGGCCAAGGAGAGGGGGCAAGCCGAGTCCATTTCAGAACTGTCTCCCAGCTAGGGTCCTATTTTAGGGAACAGAAGCAAGCAGAGTTACCACTAATGAGGCTAGAGGCCAAGAGAGCGAGTGGCTGGCGTCTACAGGGAGGCCCTGTGGCCTCTGGGAAGCCACAGGAACTCACCAGATCCCAGCCTGACATCAAAGATGACCCTGTAGGGGTCATGTGGGCACTACTCTGTAGGGCATGGGGCCAGCAGTTGCCTGAACCAAATGGTTCTCCCATGCGCAGGCAGAGTCATACATGTATGACACCCCACCCCAACACAGAGATGCAAGGACCGCAGGTCTGGACACTGGATCTATGCTCTCTAGAGTCTGAGCCTGAGATTTAGGCCATCACCAAGGCCTCTGGGCTGTGACGGCCCCATCTCTGACACCTGCTGCTGGCACCTCGGCAGTGTCTTAGGGAGGCCACTGGCGAGGGGAGGAAGGTGGTTTGCTTGCTGACACCAAAATGGCCCGAGGCCCATAATCTACCCTGACCATCAAAGTGATGCTAGACTCACAGCCTCTCCTGCAGGTACAGTGCCCAGGGCCTTCGAGCGATTCCAGGGCTCACAAAGAGATCCAAAATCTAAAAAAAAATCGCTGCATCTGAAATATAAACGCTATAAAATGGAAATGAATAAATGCGTAATTAAATAATAACTACCAAATGTCATACTCTGTCAAGTAGCCATAGTTGTTATGTGTCATGAAGGATGGGGGAGCACATTGACGTGGGGGATAGGACAGTAGGTTCTCCAGAAGTGAGACTGCCTCTGGTCCACAGGCTCTGCTTTGACGCACACCCTCAGGCTAAAGGCAGGCTTTCATGTCCACTCAGCTTGACTGCAGGGGACATAAATGTTGGAGAGGACATCAACACTCCTCTCCTTTCCGTGATCCTGTCCCTTGGCTAGAAGTCTGTCCAGTCAGCTCTGAACCCCTACTGGTTAGCAGGAAAGTCAGGTAGGGCCTTCCTTCCCCAGGGTTTACAGGGTCATGTCCTGAGACAGCCTTTGCTTTCAGCTTTGAAGCTGGGCTGTCCAGGCAGGGCCTGAGGTCAAGGTCAAGAGAGAAAACAGTCTGGGAATGGCTTCTATGAATGAGGCCTTCTTGTCTCCTTTTTTCTAACCTATCCTCTCTACAAGGCACCCTGTCTTGGTGAGCAGGTGTTTGTGGTAGGTGGCCAGTGTGCTTTGATGGGGATTTTGGGGACCCCAGCACCCTAGCTGTGGTCATTCACACCTAGGCATTCATTCATGTGTTCTTCAAACTTACACTAACACCAATTGTGTGCTCAGCCCTGTGCAGCACACTAGAACTCCAATGAATGAGAGGATAAATGAGACATGGTGTGTACACTCTTCTGTGCATGGAGGGTGAAGGGAGATGTGCCAGACAGGACATGTGCCTGGAATGTTCGTGTGCATCTGATTTGAGGAAGCTGGGAAGTTACTCCGATCAATCTTCAACACTTCCTCCAAACAGGGCCCAAAATCTCACCACTGGGGTGCCAAGATTGTGAGTGAAGAAAGTGAGTTTCTTTTTAAATATGAGTAAACTTGAAAGGATCAGGCTGTTATCAGTCGTTTATACATAAGTATAAATTATTTCTCCTCTTTCCACCCCAGAAGTTTTCCTTGGGAGCCCTGAGGCCCCGATCTTGTCTTCCTTTGAGATTCTGTATCCAGTCTCCACAACAAGACTCCAAGGCCCTGAGGGCAGAGGGCAGGTCTCTCACCTCCTGGCCTGGGGCTGGGCACAGCGCAGGCACTGGCTGAGTGAATGGATGGGTGTCTGGAGGGATACCTCTCCCCTCTCCCCGTTCCCCCATCCCAAGTCAGTCTTGCCAGAGCTCACTTCGGAGCTAACCTGGCTTCAAGTACAGCTCTTCTGGGTTACCATAGGGGGCGAATAGTCCAGAAGCTGAGAGGGAGAGGGAGAGCAAACACTGAGAAGAATGCTTTAGAGAACCTGGTCCCACTTTTTCTGGGTAAGTCTGATTTCAAATACTCTGACAGTGGTCCCCTAAGTATACTTTTATTTATTAGGCTATCACTGGGGGGGGGGGGGGGCGGGTGCCCTCTTTCCCTGGCTCCCAAATGCTTAGCATATCTCTCCTGCTGTCCCCAGGGAGGACATCTCATTGGTCAGTGTGGGAAAAGGCTGACTGGGCCAGGAGCCCTGGGGTCTGGCTAGGAGCCCTGCGACTTTGGGCAGGCTAGCCCATCTCTTGGGGCTTTCTTCTCTGTAAAAGATGGGTCTATACTGAAGACTCGCACTCCTTATATTTGATGGCCTTTCCCATCCTGGACATGGAGACTCTGGGAGCCTCAAGTCTAGGGTTTCTGCCTCATTACACAGTTCCCAGCAGGCAAAGGGCCCTGGGGGGAGGGGGCGCTCAGCCTTCCCTTCCCAGCTGGGAGATGTCTGGCCCCTCAAGTTCAGGCTGGAACTCCCTCCTCAGGCTGCTCCCTCTCCCCCATTCCTGGCTCCTCTGTGACAGATTGGTTTCCCTGCCCCTCACCTGGCCCCATCCATCTTGCACACCCTTTGCTCCCCCATCTGCCTCTCCCCACTCCCAGGGCCAGGAAGGATGGGTCCTGGGAGGCTGCCCAGGTTAGCTAACTCCAGTTTCTTTGCTCCCCCACCCCTGTCACCCAGTCCTAAAAACAAAGGAATGTTCTGGAGTTTGGGAAGGATGTCCCCCCGCCCCCCAGGAGGGAGGAAGGGGAGGAGGCAGCCTTGTCCTGTCAGTGTCTGAGCTCTAAATAGAACAGAGCGGCTGGGCTGGGGGAATGAAAATAAACAGCCCCTCTAAGCAGCCCCTTCCTAGCAGATACCGGATTTTCCTTCTGGCTCCTCAGCCCAGGGCCATTTCCCTCCTCTCTCCTCCCCTGCTCTCAGTCAGATCCCAAGGAGGCACAGGGCAGTCTCTGCCTCAGGATGGTGAGGGAATGAAGGGTCCAGGTCCAGGCTGTGTGGCATTGGGGAACTCCCCTCCCCTCCCCTCTCTGGGCTTTGGTGAGGAAAGCCCATTGAATGGAAGGCCAGGGATCGACTCAGAGGTGGCTGGAACGTTTTCTCCTTCAGGAAAGGGTTCTTATCCCAATGACTCCCATGTGGCATAAACTTAGAAACACTCTCTCCCATTAAAAACGTGACCCCAAATTTAAGGGTCAATTTCTGGTTAGGTTCAAATTACACTGGTTTGTCTTTGTCTTTGGGGAAATTCTCAGACTCACCCCTAAGGCTAGGGATTGCTGCCCCACCCCAACACTGAGGGATGACCGTGGTAGCCAGCAGAAAGGGATTCCTAGGGGATCAAGTTCGTGCCCCGGTTCTGAATAATTCAGGCCAAATAATCCATTCTGGGTCCTGGGTCCACTGGGGGCTGAATTATATGTGTTATCTTTGGAGCTCAGCTCACGGCCTCACCAATCTCTTTGCTGACATGAGGACTCAACCAGTGAACCCCAGAGGGCTCTGTTCTCTGCCCAGTGCTCACCCTGAGATGGGACCATGGACACTGACATCCTGCACGGGTGGGGGAGCCTTAAGGGTAGGGGACCCCAAGACTTCCAGCTCCTCTAGCAGGTAGGTGGGAAGAGTCAGGGAGGGACTTACACTCCTCTGGGCCCCTCATCTCAGATGGGCTGGGTCCCAAACCCCACATGGGGTGTTGCAGCTGAGACCTTGCCCCACTGGAGGGTAAGGGAGTGTGTTGGAGTGTCCTGGCCTCCTCCCACTTCTGCTTTTCCCTCTTTTCTTTCCTTCTTTCTCTTCACTCTCTCCCCCTCCCCCTCCTCCCCTCACAAAAGCTCTCTGTACACAGCCACTTCCTCTGGCTGCTGTCTCTGAGCCCAGACCTTATGAGAACCATATGGGGGAAAGAGGCTGGAGGAGAAGGGGGTGGGGAAGCTGGCCTGGGCCCGCCCCTCCAGCCAGTATCATTCCACTCCCCTCAGGCTATGTTGCATGGCAGTTGGCACACTTTGCCCCAAACTCCCCTAACTGGATCCTGGTGGCTGGGGTGAGGGGCACTGAGGGGAGGCCTCAGTCCAGAGCTGGAGGTCCAGAGGGTGCTCAAGAGCTGCTTCCTTGAGGCTGGAGCAAGGGCTGTGAAGGGGCCACCCTTCCCCCCATGGTGCTTCTGAAGAACACCAAATTCAGAGTAAAGGGATCCAGCCATGGCTAGGCACATCTGTGTGACAAATAATTCCTCCCCGCTCCTCCGGCCCTCCGCCTTCATTCCCTAAACTGGGAGGCTGAATGGATGAGGGTATGTTGGCTCTGGGAGAATTTGAGTGACCTGTCTCAAGTTTGGCTCCTTCCCCACCCAGCCTTGGAATGCTCCCAGGTCAAAAGGGTCTGGGTCCTGCTGGGAAGGAACAGGGTTATTTATTTATTTATTTATTTATTAAAAATATATATGTTTTATTGATTTTTTTACAGAGAGGAAGGGAGAGAGATACAGAGTTAGAAACATCGATCAGCTGCCTCCTGCACACCTCCTACTGGGGATGTGCCCACAACCAAGGTACATGCCCTTGACCGGAATCAAACCTGGGACCTTTCAGTCCGCAGGCTGAAGCTCTATCCACTTAGCCAAACTGGTTAGGGCAGGAACAGGGTTTTTTAAAGCAGCTTTTGGGTCCACTGGGTCTTAGGTCTAGCCAGGTGAACAGTGAGTCCCTGGCTGAGAAGACTGCTAGGAGAACCTGACCAATCCTGGGGCTGCTGTGAGCCAGGGGGTTGGACTGGCTGATCTCCAAGGCCCTTTGCAGTGCAAACGGTCTAGGAATTTGACACTGGCTGGTATCCTCTGTGGGTGCTGCTCTGATGTCCTGGGATGTCCTCCCAGGAGATTTCCTCCGGCAGTTATCTATTATCAGTCTTTCCCTGGAATTCCTTAGAATGCCCCCTCCCCCTCGCTCTAACTGCCAGACCTGAGAACCAGAGAACAGGCCCCTCAGCTGCTGCCTGGGGGTGGGTGGGAGGTTCACAGTGGGCTGCATCTCCCTCCCACACCCACGTCCTCCCTGTAATAAGCCACCCCTTTGGGACCTTTCTCCATAAAGGACAGGAGCATAAGTGCCCACAGCTGTCCTGCGGACTGGGCCTCGAGACTGGGGGTGGGATGGGGTGGGACAGATGGATCAGGAAGGAAGCCAAGAGTTCTGCTTTCCTGGAAAACTGCGAATGAAAATCCATTAGAGGGGGGAGGGGAAGTGAAGGGTGGGGAGGAGGTAGGCAGTCTACAAAAACAGAAGGCAGAAGTTGAGATAATAGGGTGGAGGTGGCAGGGCTTTGGGTGAGGTAAATAGCCTCTGAACTGCTTGCAGGCCTTCTCGGAGTGAGGGTCTTTGCAGACAGACACCTTCTTTGGCACTTTCTTGGCCTGAACAGTCCCAGCACCCAGTGCCTGCTGGGCTTCCCCAGCAGGAACTTTCAGCAGGGTGGTGTGTGAAGGGTCTGGGATCTGGTGGCCACTCTGGAGGGAAGCAGGGGAGGAGGAGGGAGGATGAAGCCACTGCAAAAACTATTGGCTCAAGTCCTGTTGTTTGCACCAGGTGACAGGCAGAAAGGTGAAAGGGGAAATTTGTGTGGAAAATGAAAAAGAGCAGGGAGGAGGGGTTTGGGAGGTTGTGGAGGAGGTCCTCATGCTCTTAGCCTCTTGCCTTGCTGCCAGGCTGAGGTGGCAGCCCTTTTTCAGGCCTCTCTTCCTTCTTCCTTCAAGATGCATTCTGGGGTAGGGACGGGTGTGCTGGAGGCACTGAGCCCAGGGAAGAGAATCCCACCATGCTGGCTCCTAAAGGAAAAAGAAGCCACACTCTTCTTTTTCCTTTAGGAGCCAGCATGGTGGGGTGGAGAGTGGGGGGTGGACAGCAATCAGGATCAGGATTATGTGGTGGGGGTGTGGTGGGGAGAGGAACCTAAGAAATAAGTCACTGTGGTTCAGTCCCACCCCAGGCGGATGGGCCAGGGGCACTCAGGGTCTTCTCTGGCCTGCCCTGTCTGTCCTCTCTGCAGGGATGTCCAGCCAGGCTCGGGGGTGGGGTGGGGCTGGGGAGGGGCTGTTCCTTTGGGAGGTATCTTAACTCAGCTAGGTCAGTGGCCTAGGATAAAAGGGGGCCCTCCTGTGGGGGTGGTTGGGAAGACGAGCTGGCAGCTATGTCTGCTGCCACCCTGTCATAATATATTCTCACCCAGAGTTGGCCCCGCTCTCACCTTGGAGTGGCGTCGGTGGGAATTAGCCATGGCTGGAAAGGATTAGTTGCCAAATCATTCTAAGATGTGTACTGCCAAGCCACCTTCTCATGTTCTCCCCCTTCCTTCTGCCTTCAGTACCGTAGGATTCCCTAATCCCAACAAACAGACAGCACCCTTCCCAGGTGTGTGGGCACAGACACAAGACCCAGTGTATACACACGTGTCCCTCTCGGAACTGAATTGTCGTGGCCCAGCAGGAACATGCCACCGGCCTGGCCACTCCACACAGCAAGCATTTTTCTCCTCCAGAACTGAGTGGGCTGGAGAATGTCAGGCCTGTCTGGACCCTTCAACACTAGTGGACACGCAGCAGGACCTGGAATGAGCAGCCACGGCTGCCTTCTCAGGCCACGGCCACATCTCTGAGCTGCTGGGAGGTGGGAGAACACAGACTTGCTGCCTCCACCTCCCCAATGCGCGCGCGCGCGCGCGCGCGCGCGCGTACACACACACACACACACACACACACACCAGCTGGAGAAAATGCAGGCCAGGCGGCCAACGTCAGAGGTTGCCCAGTCCTATTCCGTCAGGAAGCGGGCAGCCTCTGAACGCACCCAACCAGAGGCGTTCCTGTATTGTTCTGGACACAATCGGGGAGATTGTGAGCCAGCCCCGACTCGGGCAAGGGGCGTAGGGGAAGCGGTGGCCACTGGGGTCAGGAGGACAGGGAAGGGGAAGCGGCTTGCAGGCTGGATCCAGGACAGGAAAGGGAAAGGAAAGGGGCCGCCGAGGGCCCCGACCCGCCACCCCACGGGGCGTGCGTGGCGCTCCCAGCACGTGGTCCGCGCAGGAAATCGCTGGGGTGGGGAGGGGTCGCTAACTCTCCTGCGGGTGCGGGGACTTCAGACCCCCGTCGAGGAGGGCTGGGGTCGGGTTGCCAGCAAAGCGAGGGGCTTAATGAGTCTCTCTGGCTGGGAAGGGAGCCGGGACGACGGAAAGGAGGCTGGGAAGCAGCCGCCACCCGCTCCGCCAGGTTTCTTCCGTAGAAATCTTTGCTCTAAAAAGTCCATCGAGAGAGAGCCTACGCTAGTGTCCTGTCCAGGGGAGGGATGGGAGAGACAGGGATGCGGGACCCAGCGCAGAGCTCATTCCCAGATGCGCGCGGCGGGACCGGGGTCTCAGAGGCACCGGGACGCCGGGGTCTCATTCAGCCCACGGGCGCCCACACCCCCAGGACAGACTGCGGAGCTACCCTCCCGCCCGCGCTCAGTACATCAGCCGGCTGGAGGCCGGGCTGCCGGGCTCGGGGAGCGTATGCAGCGCCCCCCACTGGAGGAGCCTGGCCCGCCGGGTCGACCCGGGAGACTCCTCCCGTCCGACCGGAGACGCGTCCGCGGCGGTAAAGACCACAGCCACCCACTGCGCCGCGGACGCCGACTTTTCCAGAGATTTCTCCGACTCCCCCCTCTTCCCCCCCCATCCCACCCACCTCAGGCCCCCGAAGTGCGCAACACAAGCCCGGGCTGCAAACTCGAGGGGTGTGGACGTCCCGCCGGCGTGCACCCCCCTTCACCTGCGCAGGTGAGTGGGCGCCGGTGGTCCCTCTCTCTGGGTCGCGCCGGCCCCTCGGAGGCCCCTGCCCTCCACACCTCCGGAGCCTTGCCCTCTCCTCTGCTCCTCCAGGCCTGCCCGCCCGGCGCCTGCGCTCCGCCCGTCCCGTCCCCGAGATCAGAAGCGGCGGCGGCGCCCCAGTCCCCCTCTTCCCGCCCCTCCCGTCAAGTCCCCATTCGTCCTCCCGTCGGCTCTGGCGGGCCGGCCGAGGCGGGTACTCACAGGGTAACGGTGCCGTTAGGCAGGAGGCCGGGCTCGGGAGGCTCCGGGAGGTCCCCGCCGCCGCACACCACCCTCCTGCGCGCCGGGTTGGGGGCGCCGCTGCCGAGCCCCTTGGGCCGCTCCCCGGAGCACTTGCAGCTGCGGATGGGGACGGGGCAGCCGGGCGCACCCCGGGTCTCGGGTGCCAGGAGCAGCAGCCACGGCAGCAGCGGCAGCAGCAGGCGCGCGGGCGCCCTCCGCATCCTGCATCCCCCGGCGCCCATCAGCCCATAGCCCCGCGGGGACCGACAGCACTGGGGCCGGGCTGCGCGCAGGCCGGAGGGACCCGGGCGTACGGGAGGCGTGTTCAGCAGGGGCCCGGGGCGCCCAAGGGCGGGGCAGGGGGCCCTGGGCGGAGGCAAGCCCGGGGGTCCCGGCCGCCGCACCTCGGGGGCATGTCCGGCGCGCGCCCCGGCGGGGAGGACGCGGGCGCGTCTGTCAGCGCAGAGCGGGCGGCCCTGCGCGGCGCGGCCCGAGTGCCAGCGCGGGGCTCCCGGGCCCCTCGGCGTCGCCCGCTCGCTCAGCGCCGGGCTGGGACCTAACGGATCGCGCAGGGATCCTGCTGCCGCCGCCGCCGCCGCCGCTTCGTGCCATGGATGGAGGCAACTCCGCGGCGCTGCTCCCGCCGCCGCCAGACCCCGCCCGCCTGCCCGAGGGGGCGCCCTCCCCTCGCCAGCTCGTCCGCGAGGCCCTAGCGCCTCCCGATACGCAGCCAGGCCGGTGCCCTCGAGAGAGCGGGCCTGCCGGCTTCAGGCCCCGCGTGTCCCCTGCACCGGCCCAGAACCGAGACTCCCTCTCTCTCCCGCCCCTCTCACAACCCACCGTCATCACTTTCCCCAGCCCTCCCTCCCTCCCGCTCATCCAGCCTGCACCCCATCCTTCCGGGGGCTTTCACTGACCTGCCGGCTGGACCAGAGGTGTCTGCTGCTCCGTGTTTTGGGTTGAACTTGGGTCATCTCTCCGGGGTAGGCTCGGCTTCCCTTGGCCCCTGACCGGATGGGTCAGTCTGGACTCAGGCTCTCGCTCTCACAGCCCTACCCCAGCGCCTGCAGCCGGAGCCTACGGAGGCCCAGACCCTCCTCCGCTGCTGTGACCTTACCCAGCGGGGCGTGCATGTCGCTTGGCCAAGGAGGGGCAAAGGCCAAGGCAGAAGGGCTAGATCTTGCCTCTTACCAGCATGTGTGTGTGTGTGTGTGTGGGGGGGGGGGAGTGGGAATGAGGGAGCCCAAGAAGAGGAAAAGCAGGGATGGCTGGGGTGTGGGAAGACCACGCACTATCCGTCAGAAGAGCCCCATTTTAGACAGCTCTGTGGCTTTGCACATAACCCCTAACGCCCTAGTTTATGAATGTTAAGTTGTGGCTCATGAGAAGGAGTGAGTGGGAGGCGCACTCCCGTTCAGAGAGCTGGGGTTGGGGATGGAAATTGCCTGTGGGTTTTTTATTTTATTTTTATTTTATTGATTTCTTACCGAGAGGAAGGGAGAGGGATAGAGAGTTAGAAAACATCGATGAGAGAGAAACATCGACCAGCTGCCTCCTGCACACCCCCTTCTGGGGATGTGCCCGCAACCAAGGTACATGCCCTTGACTGGAATCGAACCTGGGACCCTTCAGTCTGCAGGCTGACGCTCTACCCACCGAGCCTGTGAGTTTTTGATGGACTGAAATGCAAGCTGGGAACGGGGCTGGGGACAAAGCGAAAGACAAGTGTGGCCCACAAAGGCTGACTTTTCTGCCCTTAACAGAGCCTTACTGCTGAGGAGCAGGCAGTCCAGGCTGGGGGTCCCTGGGCAGGACTCCTGCTCTGCATCCTTCGCTGTGCCACCCAAGTGGTCTCTAAGGTGACCCCCACCTTCTTTCTGTGTTCTTGGCCCTGCTGGTGTGTTTGGCACCTTTCGGTGGGTCTCCCACCTCCCTTTGCAGGGGAGCAGCTTGTCTTCCCTACCCGTGGGTCTCTGCGGCAGACCCCGAGCCCAGACACTGGCTTCTTCACTTTCCCTCTCTGGCTCCACAAGTCTCTCCCAGTTGCAGGCTCTGGTTCCTTCAACTTCCAAAGATAAATAAATAGTGATTGCAAATGGGGGAAGAGAGAAGGGCAATGGACTCCCGCAGCAGGAGCCCTCGGCACAGGCTGCGAGCAGGCTGAGGCTGCATTCCTCAGGAAGGGTTGAGAGTGGAGTGTGCCACAGAGCACAGCCCAGGGCAGGCCCTGCCATCCAACCCTCCTGTGCCCAGGAGAGGAAAACTTTCCAGAGAAGAGAGGAGAGGAGAGGAGAGGAGAGGAGAGGAAAGGAGAGGAGAGGAGAGGAGCCTTTGGCCTGGGTCACACAGTTTTGTTTTGTTTTTGTCAGCTCCTTTTGCTAAATGAAGAAACTCCAGGTCTGGAAGGGAATCCCACTGTAACACCCGTTCTCTGAGGCTGAATAGAGGCCAGATGACATTTAATAAGGTGATGCCTCTCCACAGGTGGGAATGAGGGGCTTGGCCAAGACAGTTGCAAAACACTGTCCTGTCTGTTATTCATCATTACTGGCTTCTGTTACCTACCCAGGGAGGTGAATGGGGCTGGGATTACTGTCCCATTGTAAAAGATGGATGAGGAAACGGAATCACTCACTGAGGAATAAAGAGGCAGAGGTGCGAACTTACCTTCTGATTCTTTATTTTTATTGATTGCTTTTGGGAGAGAGATTTGTTCTTCCACATATTTATGCATCCATGGGTTGATTCTCTACATGCCCTGACCTGGGATCGAACACACAACCTTGGCGTATTGGGATGACGCTCTACCCGACTAAGCTACAGGCCAGGGCTGATTCCATTTAAGTGCTGTTTTCTCCCAGCCACTCACAGCTTTTCTGATAGAAAGCTCCTGGATATTTGTCCTCAGAGGGCCAGGGTGGAGCGGCTGAGTGGCCTACATGAAAATCTTTTTGTCTTGAGGTTTGTTTGAGATAGAAGGATGACTCAAACTTAGATCCCAACGTCAGGAAATCCAGCCAGGGAGTTTGCCCAAAGTCTGGTGTGTGATAAGCTCTTGAATGGAGTAGGGGTAAGGAACCATGATAATAGGGACGAGGCTGAAGTAACCCTGAGTGAAGCAAGGGAGCTGGGCTTACCAGAAGTTTTAGTCCAACCTGGGGTAGAAGAGTAACCCACATGACTCTTCTAGACCAAAAGTATTCCCTTAAAGGTCTGGGGGCTTACATGCTATGCTCCTGTCATAAAAAGCTTGTCTTTGCCAGGTGCTAGCTGCACGCCAGCCTCTCTCTTGTCCCCAGCATCAATGCTGACCCATTTCCCCTTGTTAAGGAATTGACTGGGGCCTTTTATTTCAGGACAGACCAGGGCCTCCATTAGTAGCTGCTGAGAGTGGAAATGGGGAGACAGTCACTATCCCCTCTCGCCACGACTGGAGCAGAGCAGAGCTACGGCAGGACCTGCACAAAAGGAGGATAACATCGCTGCGTGCTTATCCTGTGCCAGGCATTGTTGACTGCACTTGATAAGAATTAGCTCTGTCCTCACAACAGGGTGAAGATGACTGTTTTAACAGAAAGGGAGCTGAGGTGAAGAGGTGCCCTAATAGTAACTTGCCCAAGGATATACAGTAAGTAATAGAACCAAGGTTTGAACCAGGGATTCTGGACTCCAATTTTTGACATTTTTATTTATTTTAAAAATAAGTTTTTATTGATTTCAGAGAGGGAGAAAGAGATAGCAACATCAATGATGAGAGAGAATCATTGATATGCTGCCTCCTGCATGCCCTCTCCTGGGGTTTGAGCCCATTACCTGGGCATGTGTCCTGAACAGGAATCAAACATGTTCAACCACTGAGCCACAATGTGCTCTATAATTTCTAGGGGTGGGGGTGGGGGGTGGGGAGAGGTTCTCAACAATTTCCCCATGAGTTTCACTCCCTTTGAAGTTTCTTCATTTTAATTTCTTGGCCCCTCTCTGAGCTGAACCTTTACTAGTAAAGATGTTCATTCCCAAACCAGATCTGGTGGTAGAACCAGATCCCCTCCTCTGTTCTTCTATGGGAGTCAAGGAAGACAGAAACTTTTCAAAGGAGCTTCAGCACTCAAATGAAGGCGAGGGGTGAAAAAGGACTGTTGGGAGGTTATAAACACGTATAGAATCAGAGCAGGTCCCAGCTCCAGGCTCTACTCTCTTCTCCCAGCTGGCTGAGGCCCCACCCTGGATGCTAGCCTTTCTAGATTCTTAGATTTTCTTACTCCCTCTGTGCCTTGTTGCCTTTCAGAGGCAAGGTCCTAACATAGACCCAGGACAACAGTGGGTAAGATCATAGCCCATAATTGAATCAATAGTGCAAATGTGACATTTCTCTAGGGCTCCATTAGCTTATACTTGTAAAGACAGTGGAGGCACAGAGCCTGTGACCCTCCCGCCACCCTCATTCTCCCACTTCCCTCCCAGGATGGCTTTACTGGGCAGTCTCTGAGCACTCTGTCTCCCCTTTCCTTGTCTTGTGCCTCCCTGTGGGGGCAGTGTTGAACTGCCTGTCCTGTTGGAACGTTCACACTGAGTGCTCATGACAGAAGTTTGTGCCTCAACCAGAAGGAATGAATGAGAATTCATTCCTAGATGAATACTTGGGGCTGTAAGGACTTCCTTTTCGTGCTCAGATTTCACTACATACCAGCTACCTGTGTATAATTTAAACATTTTCAGGGTTATAATCTCTGTCTCTATTAAAATCTGACTCATCCTTTGAGTGAGATCTACTCACGTTCTCCCAGATGATGGAATATCTCCTCACTGTGAGCACAGTGGCTACGAGCATGAACTCTGAAGTTGAATTCAAATCCTGTCTTTCCATTTTATCGATCACGTGACTTTGGGCAAGTCACTTAATTTACCTGGGGAAGACACAGCATTTACTTCAGAGGATTGTGATGATGATGTCAGTTATATGTGTGGGTGAAAAGGAGCCACTGCATGGCTCAGGGGAGGCAGAGACAGAGAAAGCATATCAGAGGGTCCGAACATAAAAATTTCTAACAACTAAAAAGTCATGGCAGGTAGTCTAGTTCTAGGCTTTTAGCTTCCTTGACAAAGGTCAAGCTTTGCCTTAAGTGACCCAGTCTATTGTCTTTTTACATCTAGGATAACTTTGAAATGTCAGAGTAATCTGTGCAGTAAAGCACAAGACCACAGAATCCCTCATTATCTTGTTCCCTGGATACCATCTCTGTGCTGCAAAGGTTAAGTATTAACTATCCTATACCCATCAGTGTAAAGGAAGTATGTGTCTCTCCATTTTGCTTTTTTTCCAATTCCAGAGATTACTCTGCTTTGCTTTCTTCTGCTTCTGTGTCATCTACCACCAACAGATTTCATGTAATCCTCTTTAGGTCTCCTTTGGTTGTAGTATCTATAATAATAAAAGCACAATATGCAAATCGACCAAATGGCTGAACAGCAGAACAACCATCTGGACGACCACACTATGACACCCACTGGCTCCAGGCCAGCCAAGGTGGGTGCGATGCCATTGGTTGGGGCCCCACCATTGCCCCATGATCGCCCTGTAGAGGGAGACCCAGGCCACCTACAGGTGGGCTGTTGGGGGTGGGCATGGCCTCCCTCTGAGGGGGTGATCCATTGTGGAGCCCTGGCCCAGTGGGCAGGGCCTACTACTTTGGGGCAATCCATCAAGGAGCCCTGGTTGGGTGGGTGAGGCCTTCCTCTGTGGGGCAATTGATTGTGGGGGTCCTGGACTGTGAGAGGGCATAGGCTGGGCTGAGGGAACCCCCTAACCCCCTGCATGAATTTCATGCACCAGGCCTCTAGTATAAAATAAGCTGCAAAATTGCCATTCTCTGGAGCATTTTCTCAATCCATTGAGAGTTTGCTTCCTGGAAATTGTCAGTTTGGCCAATAAATTCATAAACATTCTCTACATTTGGACCTGTCTTCTATGGGCATATATAAATAAAGCCTGTGTGGTATGATACAGAAATACTAGTATATTTGGTCTTTGTCCTGGTTCCTGACCCAGAGCTCCTACAACCCTTGGAATTTCCTGAGCAATAGGAGTATCTTTTGTTATCCCCAAGGACATCCTGAGAACACCTGAAATTATACTAATGAGGTGATTTAGGGTGGTAACTTTTTTTCTTTGGGAATAGTGCAAACACAGCCCCCCCCCCCCCCCCCCCCGCTACCACAAATCATGTAGTTGAGTTTCCCACATTTGAGGAAATCTCAGAGGTCAACACATCCAGAGTGCAATGGATAAACCTCGTCCTGGGAGAACCACCTTGGTGATCATGGTGTCTCCCCTGCCAGGTAAGTATAGGGTGGTGCTTTTAGATAACCTCAGGATGGGGCTAGTCACCAGAAAGATCAGTGATTAGAGGACTGGTCTTTTAGCCCCACCCACCAGCCTCCAGGAAAGGGAAGGGGGCTGCTGGAGACTGAGCTTTACAAACCCTCTTAAGCAATGAGGTTCAGAGAGCTTCTGGGTGTGTGACCACATCAAGTGCTAGGAGGGTGGCACACCTGGAATGGGTAAGGAACTCCATGTTCCCTCTCCCCATACCTTGCCCTGTGTATCTCTTCTAGTTGGCTGTATATCCTTTATAATAAACCAGCAAATGTAAGTTTTTCCTGAATTCTGTGAGCCACTCTAGCAAAAAAAAATTCTTTTTTGAAAGGAGGGAGTTGTAGAAATCTCTGATGACTTATAGCCAGTTAGTCAGACATACAGGAGGTCTGGGACTTGCAACTGACATCTGAAGTAGAGGCAATCTTGTGGGACTGAGCCCTTAATCTGTGGAGTCTGACAACCTCGGAGTTGTCAGTGTCAGAACTGAATTAAATTATAGGACACCCAGTAGATGTCAGAGAATTGAAGAACTGGTGTCAGAGAGCACCCCAGTCTGGCACATGGGAGTCCTTAGTAAATGTCAGCTAACCTGCTGCTCCCAGGGCATGTGGCTACTTTTCTTACTGATGCCTGCATAGTTTCATTCTATGTTATTCTTCACTGCTTACATACTTGACTCCCCCACTACAGAAGAGGGAATTCTTTTCTTTATGCCTATGATTTCCAGCTTGTGTTAGTGTCCAACAGATAGAGGAGAAATTTATTTAACTTGTTCAAAAAATGTTACTGAGGCCTTAGTCATTTATTTATTGAGTGTCTGCCATGTGCCAGATAGCATTTGGGGCACTGAGGATATAGCAATAAACCAAAAGACGGTCTGTGGTTTCGTGGAGCCAACATGATAGCAGAGGGAGCCAGGTAATGGGTAAATGCCTACGTATAATCTAGTAGATGGTATAAGATCAATGAAGCAAAATTAATCAGGGTAAGGGAATGAAGAATGATGGGGAGGCTTCTCTGACGAGGCGACCTTGGAGCAGAGTTCTGTAGAAATGAGGGAGCAGGCCCCATGGATTTGGGAGGACAGGGCATTCCATGCAGAGGGAACAGCAAGTGGAAGTGAGGTGGGAGGGCACTGGCTGTATTCAATCAAGGAAGAGTTAGGGACCCCTGTGGTTGGAGTGCAGCAAGCAAGAGGGAGGGACACCCCTCCCACTCCACCTGCTACCTTGCACTGAAGTGGGCAGGTGTGGCTCTCTGCTATCCCTGATGGAGGGCCCAGGCTCAGACATCTGTGCCCCCCCACACCCTGGGGGAGGCCTAAAGCAGCACTGAAGAAAACAGAGGAGGAACAAAATGCCCTTTGGTGGAGAAAGTTGCAGGCATTGTTCTGGGCTGGAGGAGAGGTGGAGGACAAGCCTGGAGGTCATCCCAGCACTGGGCTCAGGAGGGCTGGTGAGAGTGAGGAGCGGGGTCTCCTTTTGCAGGGCTCAAGGCCAAGGCTGGGCTAAGGTTGAGGCAAACTTCAAATGTTCCTCTACAGCGAAGCCTGCTTCTCGCTTCACCACTATTGACAAAAATTATTTTTTATCAAAGCAATAGATGCATATGGTTGGTTAAAAATGAAATGGTGTGGAAAAATCTAGAATGAAAGGCAATGGTCTCTCCCAATCCTGCCCCGCAGCGGTGGCTTTTACCTGGTCCTGCTGTCATTTTCCTAAAGGAGGCTTACACTTGGGAGAGCTTCCCTGTCTGGGGTGGGTTTGCGCGTCCAGCCTGTGGGAGCTCCACCTCCCAGTGGCTCTCCATAGGTTTTCCAAGCTTGGTTCTCTGGGTCACTGTCCCCCTCTCCCAATATCACAGTTCTCTCAGCAGGTCACTCAGCAGGCGTGGAGCCAGGGGGAAGTCTCTTTAGTTAGGGGGTGCCTCAGAGAGGACCCTCGTTTATACACAGCAGAGGCTCAGCTGCAGCCTGGCAGGTTGGATTTATAATTTTATGGAAAAGTCTGTCTTAGCATGGAACCCTGATACCCTGCAGCAGCTGCCTTCTTGGTACACAGTGGGCTGGTTTCTGGGGCGGGCCATTTGGAGTTTATCTCTCTTGTCCTCTTCCTCTCTTCGTTTTCCTCCCTCTGTTTTTTTTTAATTTATTTTTTATTACATAAAATATTACAAAGATTAGTACATATATCTTCCCCCCCATCCTTCCCCCAGCCTCCCCTACCCACCAGTGTTTTGTGTCCATTGGTTATGCTTAAATGCATGCATAAAAGTCCTTTCGTTGATCTATTACCCTCCCAACCCTCCCTGTCCTTGTTGCTGTAATTTGACAGTCTGTTTGATGCTGCTCTGCCTCTGTATCTATTTTTGTTCATCAGTTTATAATGGTTATTATTATCCGTAGATGAGTGAGGACATGTGGTATTTTTCTTTCATTGACTGGCTTATTTCACTTAGCATAATGCTCTCCAGTTCCATCCATGCTGCTGCAAATGATAAGAACTCCTTCCTTTTTACAGCAGCATAATATTCCATTGTGTAGATGTACCACAATTTTCTAATCCATTCATCTGCTGATGGGCACTTAGGCTGTTTCCAAATCTTAGCTATGGTAAATTGTGCTGCTATGAACATAGGGATGCATATATCCTTTCTGATTGGTGTTTCTGGTTTCTTGGGATATATTCCCAGATCACTGGGTCGAAAGGGAGTTCCATTTTTAATTTTTTGAGGAAACTCCATACTGTTCTCCACAGTGGCTGCACCAGTCTGCATTCCCACCAGCAGTGCACGAGTGTTCCTTTTTCTCGGCATCCTCTCCAGCACTTGTCATTTGTTGATTTGTTGGTGATAGCCATTCTGACAGGTGTGAGATGGTACCTCATTGTTATTCTGATTTGCATCTCTTGGATGATTAGTGACTTTGAGCATGTTTTCATATGTCTCTTGGCTTTCTGAATGTCCTCTTTTGAATAGTGTCTATTTAGGTCCTTTGGCCATTTTTTGATTGGATTGTTTATCTTCTTTTTGTTAACTTGTATGAGTTCTCTATAAATGTTGGAGATTAAACATTTATCAGTGATAACATTGGCAAATATGTTCTCCCATGCAGTGGGCTTTCTTGTTGTTTTGCTGATGGTTTCTTTTGCTGTGCAGAAGCTTTTTATTTTGATATAGTCCCATTTGTTTATTTTCTCTCTAGTTTCCAATGCCCTAGGAGCTGTATTGGTGAAGAAATTTTGTTGCCTTTATATTCCTCTAGTATTTTTATGGTTTCCCGTCTTACATTTAAGTCCTTTATCCATTTTGAGTTTATTTTTGTGTATGGTGTAAGTTGGTGGTCTAGTTTCATTTTTTTGCATATATCTGTCCAATTTTCCCAGCACCATTTATTGAAGAGACTGTCTTGACTCCATTGTATGTTCTTGCCTCCTTTGTCAAATATTAATTGAGCATATTGGTTCGTGTCGATTTCTGGGTTCTCTATTCTATTCCATTGATCTATATGTCTATTCTTGTACCAGTACCAGGCAGTTTTGAGAACAATGACTTTATAATACAGCTTGATATCTGGTATTGAGATCCCTCCTACTTTGTTCTTCTTTCTCAGGATCATTGCAGCTATTCAGGGTCTTTTTTTATTCCAGATGAATTTTTGGAGAGTTTGTTCTAGGTTTGTAAAATATGCCGTTGGTATTTTAATGGGGAGTGCGTTGAATTTATAGGTTGCTTTTCATAGTATGGACATTTTAATGATATTGATTCTACCAATCCATGAACATGGTATGTTCTTCCATATGTTTATGTCTTCCTCTATCTCTTTTTTCAACGTCCTGTACTTTTCTGAGTAGAGATCTTTTACCTCTTTAGTTAAGTTTATTCCTAGGTATCTTAGTTTTTTTGGTGTGATGGTAAATGGGATTGTTTTTTTTTTAGTCTCTCTTTCTGTATGTTCACTATTGGTGTACAAAAATGCCATAGATTTCTTGGCATTAATTTTGCCTCCCTCTGTTTTTGTTTGTTTGTTTGTTTGTTTAAATGTATTTATTGATTTCAGAGAGGAAGGGAGAGGGAGAGAGAGAGTAAGAAACATCAGTGATAAGAGAGAATCATTGATTGGCTGACTCCTGCATGCCCCACACTGGGGATTGAGCCTGCAACCCAGGCATGTGCCCTGACCAGGAATTGAACCGTGACCTCCTGTCTCAGGTCACCGCTCAACCACTGAACCAGGCCTGCTGGGCCTTCTCTCTGTGCTTTTTATTATTCTCTTCTCTCTTGCTCACTTTGTGCATCCTTCTCCCTTTCTCCCTCTCCCTCTCCCTCTCCCTCTCTCTTTTCCTCTCTGGAAAGTCAAGGTCAGACTTCTGTGCCATGAGGTTGGGTTTGTTACCTCATACTTATCAGGCTTCCTCAGTGCCCTGGAAGGCTGTGGTCATGGAGGGGAGGCTGGGAGAAATGTAAGAGGAGCCCTCCCTCTGGGCCTCTGGTCCTAGGGACTCTCTCAGGCAGCTTGGGTGTGTCATTGGCGTCTTGACGCCCAGGGTGTGTGAGCCAGAGTATCCAGTTTTGGTTTCACTCGGCTGATTTGCTGTTTTTATGACCCAGTCCCCAGTTAGGTCTTTAGTTTAAAGTTGTGGGGTGGGGGAAGGGAAGGCTTGGGTCCCGTGTTTGGGCAGTGAGTGTGTGCAAGCCACACTCAGTGAGACACTCACGAGGGAGATTGTTGTGGACACTCAGGGCTTGAATTGCTTCTTGGAGGGACCCCTTCCTCCTCAGCCTTGGAGGATCACGTTTCACTTACCAAGGAAGGCAACAGTTTTTCCAACAATCCTTATCTGCTCTGTCCATCAGCACTCCGCCCTGTTTCTCCATGGAGATTCGGCTGTGAAGCCCAACCAGGCTGGTCCAGCCTGCGGTCCCTAACCTTTGCTGAGCTTTCCACTACGAGCCAGGTTCTGCACACAGCACTTTCCACGCTTTATCACATTTAAAATTCACAGAAATTCATGGGGCAGTTGCTCTTAATATCACCCCTATTTACAGATAAGGAAACTGAGGCACCAAGTGGGTAACGTTTTGGCCCAAGGTAATTTGACTGGTAAGGAACAGATTTGGGATCCAAACCCAGACAGACTGGTGTCAGAGTCTTGGAGCAAGCACTGTGTGTGTGTGTGTGTGTGTGTGTGTCCATTACTTTCACTCCTGCAGCTCTTCTCCGTGTACGCTCCCAAACTTTCTGCATAAAGTTCTTTTGATGCCTGGGTTCCCTGAAGTGGACACAGTGGGAGCCCTGTTTCCCCATTCCCCACCCCTTGCCCCAGGCTCTGGGCCTCAGCTCAGAGTGCCAAGCAGCATAGTGGCTGCCAAAGTGGGCCTGGGCCTCCTAGGTGAGCAGAGCCCTGCTACAGACAGCCAGCACCACCACCCAGGCATACACTCTGTCTGCAAGATGCCCGCCCGTGACAGGGCACAGACTCACACTCCCAGAGAGGGAGAGGGTGACCTTCATTCTTTGGGCACAAACTTGGACAAGGAAGAAAGCCATACCCAGACAGAACCATCTTCCACCAGAGGGGCTGCCTCTGCAGTCAGTGCAGGTCGAGTCCCAGCACCCTTGGCGGCTGACTCCTACCCTCAACGGGTAAATACCAGGCAAAGCATGGGATATTTAGAGCTCTCAGATTCTAGGTTCTTCCGGAGGGCAAACTGGAGAAAGGGAGATTGCTGGGCCCACCCAAAGCTCCCAAATGGAGGGATACCCTCCCTCTTTCTCCAGTCACATAGATGTCCCTCTTTGGAAGCCAGCAGGTGGCAGGAAGACTACCCAGGACTAGGTAAGATCAGGCTGGCTGGGGCTCCAGATCCCAAAGAGGGCTGCCTGAGGGTGAAGGTGTCTGTGGGGAGCCCTGGGGATCAGCCACAGATCCTCAAGCCTGTGGCCCAGCTGGTAATCCCGCCTCCCCAGAGGCCAGCCTTGGCCCAGGCCTTAGCAAGGAGTGCTGTTGGCAGAGGCTGCCTCTGCAGATCTCTGCCTTTATCTTCCTCACACATTGAAACCATCAGGCCAGGCTTGACTGCAGCCTGCCTCGCTCTGTCTGCTAGAGACACTGTGCTTTCATCCAAACCAGACCTTCCCTCCTCCAAATCCTCACTCGGGGAAGGGGGGCAGCCAGCATGGCCCCACTTGTGCTCCCCTAGAGCCAATTTCAGAACTTTTTACCTTTGTCCCCTATTTTGCTCTCCTCTCTGAAATGTTTATGAGGCCGCCTTCTACTCTGAAGCCCCTTCTCCACCCTATCTCCCGAAAAGAATTTTAGTGGGTGCTTCAGAAAACAGGGAGTTCAGGGGGGGGGCACCCCACAAAGTCCTCAGCTGCTCCATCAAAGCAGCGAGCACTCTTCAGTGCCTCATGTTCTGGGGAAGCCAAATCAAAGGCAAACCCTGAATTCCTCTTGCTCACGGCCAATAAAAACCTTGCTTCAATGCCGGCTTCCTCTGCTGAAATCAGATATCCTAGTAATAAACAAGTCCGAAAGGCAGGGAAAGGCTCTTGCTTCTTTCTTCTGATTAGTTTTTCTTCCTTTAAAAAAGTTCTCTCCTATAACAGGATGTCTGCCTCAGAAACTTGAGCACAGAATGGTGCCCTCCCCTGCCCTGCACCCCTCACTCCAGAATCCTCACCCAGTGAGCTCTTGCGGGAGAGGGTGGGGCCTGGCTTCCCGAGTAGCCGGCTTAGCTCAAAGGCAGGTCAAAGGGGCTTGGGGAGAATGGGCCTTTGCTGCCTGGGGAGCTGGCTGCGGCTGCCAGCTGCCAGGGAGAGCTGGGTTCTAAGGCTGCTGGTGGCAGTCAGAAATGAGGAAGTGATGTTAGGACAAATGGGGACCACTTTTTCCTATAGCAGCCCTCTGGATCCTCTCAATGCATCACGGGGCCCAAAGAAGCCCAGTACTCTGGATTCCTGTGCTGAGTGCATAGTAGAGAAAAGCACCCAGGTGGACCTTGAGGCATCAGAGGGGCTGGGAGGGCAAAAGACAGCAAGTTTTGCCTCCTGGGGCTGGCCTTGGCTTTGCACACAGCCTTCTCCCAGGCTCCCCTTCCTGTCCTGTCCTTGTCCCTTCTCAGGGTAAATGTGTCTCCACAGGTGGCCTGTGGTGGAGGAGTGCCCTCCCCCATGTGCTGACATGTCTCCCTGCATCACACCCCCCAAATAGGTTTTTAAGTGACTTTGCTGTCAGAGATGCTATTGTTTGTTTTTCCTTCTGACACTATCTCTCAGGAGAGTTTCTGGTCAAGAGAATAATGTTGAGGCTGCAGATTGCAAGAGAATTGCGCCTAATGGGGAACAGACAGACAAGACACCTTTCATGTCCAGCCAAGTTTTTCCCCCTCTTTCTCTCTCTCTCTCCCAACATCTCATCTTCCCTTTTTGGCTTCAAAGTTGGCCCTCATTTGTGCTAGTTTCTTCGGTACAGCTGGTGAATAAGGTCACACATTGATTTTATTTTGGAGATTGGCAGCTGGGTCAAGCTTAGCTCCAAAGCTGCAGAGCAGCACAGCTCCCTAGGCTGGAGCGCTGGGGGGTGGGGGGTGGTAGGCGCAGCCAGCCAGTGAGAAGGAACTGTTTAGAAGGCACCCTGCACTCCAAGGGTGGCTCCTGGTCCTTTGTGATCTCAAAGCTCAGGCGCTTGAGCTTGTAAATTTATTTTCAATACAAGGTGCCCAAAGCCCCC
>PVJC01000854.1:0-58036 GCA_004026665.1 Murina feae | reverse complement strand
ACTAAAAACATACATTTCTTTTATGGTAATAAGTGTCTCTTAAATTAAGCCTGTAAATCTAAGAATATGCCTCTTACCAATTAATTGGTAAAGCCTGAGACAACAGAAGATGCCAGTGTTGTAACGGCCAAGCTCTGGTCCAGGAATCATCTTGAGTTTATTTCTTGCCCTGTTCCCAACCTGCTCTTATTTCAGACAATTGTCCAATCCACAAACAGATGCTGGCAAATAGCCTAAATTCCCCTACCAACTGCTATGAGGGGAAAATGAGAGAATGTATGGGATAGTGCTTTACATGCCATGAATGTTTTAAAAGGCGTGGAACAATTTGAGTAATAAGAGGCTGCTTTGTTAAAAAATACCATCGTCAGAATCCATGAGGCACTTCCTGAGCACAGAGCCTTGGTGGACTATTGGGAGCCTTGGAGCATGCAAACCTGAGACTGGCGCTAGGCAGGTGAGGACAGCACTCCCACGTAAGAGACTGCGGAGCCGCATGGTGGGTCTGACTCAGAACAGCATGCTAGTGTAGTAACTCAGGAAATTTGCTGAGGATGCTGTCACTGTATTGATGAAAATCTAGTTTGCAGACCTGCTGCCCGCCATGTGTACAAAAGACAAAGCACAAGTTTGCTCAATTTTCTCTCTGCAAAGGGTTTGGCCTGCTGTGGGTACACAGGAGAGGCTTACTTTGTTTTCCTTCCCTTTACCGGGTTTGATTCAGCCTCCCATGGCTCACCACTGTTCTCCATCTCTAGGCACAAGCCAGAGAGCTCTTTTTGTTCAGACCATTTTACCTTTCCCAAAGGATTCCACAGCCACCATCAGGACTCTCAGCTGAGTGAGCAAAGGAGGTCATCTGAAAGAACCTGGTGGCACTGCTACAGTCAGCCCTATCACTTGGGAAAACTGTATCCTCTCTGGCCGCCATGTCTGCCTGTAAAGAAGGTGTGAGTCTGTTGGAAGATAATTTGCTGACAGGGGAGCTCCAGTGCTTGCCCAGCAGGTTAGCCAATGTCGCCATCTAGAGGCAATTTAAAAGTTTCTTGCAGCAAAAGACAGGTAATCTCTCTTTTGTAATTCCTGAAATGCCATTTCATTTTCTTGCCCTTGAAAGTTCAGAATCCCTCTTTCACCCATGGTGTGGCTGCATCTGTGACCCAAGGGAAACCCATCTCAAAAGCCAGCTGGTATGATGCCAGTGACGGGCACAGCTGCATCCTGTCTGTTCCAATGCCCCGCTCCTATTGTACTCATTCACTACACCAGACCATAAAAAATAAAGCTTTTAATTGCTTTGTAATTGGCACAGATGGCATAATTCAAACTCACATTTTTATTTAATAGACTCTGAAACATCACATTCTACTGCTGACTGAAACAGTGCAGAGATCATAATGGTGGAATTTTTACAAAATTACATTCGGCAGCAGCATCCTGTTCTGAAAGTTATTTCATAAAATTAAAGATTGGGGCTTGAATAAATAGGAAAAAACACCTAGGAAATAAAAAACCCAGACCAAAGTCATCTGTCGTGACTATCTTGAGAAGTGTGCTTTCTAGTTTCTTAATATCTTGCTCTCTATTAACAAATAAGAAGAGCTGCGGATCTGGGTTATCAATATAGTAGGGGAGGGCAAGGGTTATAAATTATAAATGTGCCTAGAAAGTGCTCCTCTGGAACAGGAACCTCAAAGTCAGGCTCTGTGGATACTGTCATCCTGAACTGGCTTGAAGGAATCTTTCATTTCTGGGGAGCTACTCGATTCACTGGTCCTTGATAAATCACCTTAAAGAGAATCACGGTGGACAAGCAATCTTATCATTAACTTCTCATCACTGTAGGGCCCAGAGAAAAAACTCAAAGTCCTGTCTCTTCAGGAGGATGTTAAAAAGGCTCAAGTCCCATTTCTGTTACCCCTATACTTTTCAGGGTCAACACTATAGGGTGACCAATGACACCAATTCTTACCAACAACCATTGGGGTTCGGAGCATTAACTTGAGCCATTTCCTGAAGTTACCTGTACTGCTATTCCAGAGTAGAAACAAATTATTAATTGGGCGGGGTGGAAATGGGGGGTAGGGTAAGGTAGGCAAAAATCACCTTGCTGCAGAACGGCGAAGATGATTACTCAGCGGGGGTTTGTATGAAGTTGTTAATACAGGCAGTTTTCTATTAAAATGGATGACAAAGGGGAATTCCTCTGACTGGCATCTGTCGTTACAGGCATCAGTGACCAAATTTTAAGTTGGGAAAGGCATTCATGGGTTGACTGTGCTCCTGGGCAGGATTCAATACTGAACTCAATTCCTGGCTATTGATTTGGTATCTGTTCTGCAGAAATGTCAGGATTTCTCAAATCCAATCCAAAGCCATTTCATGAAGCAAGCTTCCTACGTCAAGACATGAAATACAGACAGTTTCCATCAATACACAAGGTCCTTAGCGTGCTCTCATCAGGTCACAAGGAGAGCGTGGCTGTGCTGTAAACAGGGGAGTATCACAATGGAAATTTGGGTGAGTGCATAGTTAGTCTTCCTAGACAGGGCCCACGGGCTGCGAGCCACTGCTGGTTGTTCTGTGGTTCAATGTGCCTGTGCCACCTCCACGGGGGCCTTTAGGTCTGCTGCGGACTTGTCCAGGGCAGGTTTCTTTGAGTAATCTCGCTCTCCAAAAATGGTGCTTCCTATGCGGACATTCGTAGATCCTACTTCAATCTGTGGGAAGGAAGAGCAAGTATCAAGGGCTGAGTTTAAAATAAGGAACTGCATGCTGAAGCAGTGCCTCTCATTCTGTCTTGCGAGGGGGCTCTATACGGAAGAATGGTGATGCAGCCTAGGAGGAAGACCGGCAGTGGTTCTCCTTGGGGCAACATGACCTCGGAGGGGTGTTTTAGAAATGGCTTTCTCAGGCTACCCCACGTTCTGTTGTGTGTGGGACACCGCAGCACAGTGAGGAGTTGTCTTGCAGCCCACACACCTTTCTAGTGTTTCCTGGTCAGTTGATGAAACAACTCCTTACCGTTGTCTCAGCACAGGATCTAATTCCATTTTACTTACACTAGTAAACACAAAGCATTTTGTACTGTTTTAATACACACAATTTCCCAGCAATGCTGCTACTGTCTACAGAGGGAAATCTATACTTTGACGTCTAGAACTTTATAAGTTACTTGCTGTTCCAGAAAATCATGTATTTGAGTTGCCAACATAGCACATCTATATCAGTATGTTTTTATAGCTGTTGCATTAATGGTGAATTTACACATAAGATTAAGCATCAGACTTACTGTCATATAGCTATGTCAAGGTCGTGGGGAAATAAATGCCTTTTTTAAACATTAGAGTTTAATTTCTTATTTTCCTTTAGATGCCACTTAGGGAATTACACTGAGTTTAAGAATTATGTGTCACACACACACAAAAAAAAAGAATTATGTGTCAGGCTATAATTTCCATACCTTTCGTTTAGGAAAAGAAGGGGGTGGGCAATATTAGAATAGTTGAGAATAACTGCTATTGGATGCCCTATTGCTACAATGAGGCATTTCAAAGGTTTCTCCAGCAAAACCTGGTGCTTGCTGTGGCCGTATGGACCCTCCCATCACATGGTACCCGGAAGGACACTTACTGCATGCTGGAAGTCCACGGACATGCCCATGCTCAGTTCAACCTTGTCAGCAGGAATGTTCAGCTTTTTACACAGCTCCTCCCGGAGGGACACTAACATCTGACAGAAAGAAGTGTGACACCTATTTTATTCCTGCCTTTCTAAAAATGACTGAGAGTGGCTGAATCTGAACATCTCTGACGAAGATTACTTATTTCCTATAGTTTCAAGGCCTGTCAAAATTGCCAGCAGTTACTGAAAGTTTTTTGTTTTTTTTTTAGCAAAGTTTCCTACTTTCAAGGAAACTATTAGTCACTGGAGAAGAATGAAAAAGAGCTCATTTTCTTCCTTTTTTTGTTTTGTTAATCCTCACTCAAGGATATTTTCCCACTGATTCTTAGTGAGATTGGAAGGGAGGGGGAGAGACACAGAGAGAAAAGCATTGATGTGAAAGAGACACATCGATTGGTTAGCTCCCACATGCACCCGATATGGGTCATGTCCTTTGACCCGTAATCAAACCCATGACCCTTCAGTCCCCGTGCTGAAGCTCTATCCTCTGAGCCAAACCGACTAGGGCTCATTTTCTCTAAAACCTTTGTTTTAGGCTGTTTCAAACTCAGTTGAGAAAGGTCGTGGGGTTTCGAGAATCTGTTCTATTTTCCTAATGAAAAGAGTTGGAAGAGGGTTATCACACCCGATAGACAGCATCTGGGATATCTTTGCCATTGACTGCAATATAATTAGCCAGCCCTGCAACAGCATTTTGCTGAGAAACTTCTTTAGCACAGGAGCAACCCCCCAGTACCTGGAAGTCCGGATTTGGTCCTTGACTAAAATCATGCCCAAAGCTTCCTATGGTCATCAGCCCCACGAATTCCAGGCTGGGGCACTTGGCATTTATGTGTTCCACCATGGCTACTGTCTCTGAAGGTAGAAGGCCATGTTTACCTTCACAAAAGTAAAAATAAAATAGAGAGCCTTATATCAAAATGTTTCAAGTTGCCAGAGAAAGGGTCCATTTTCATCTCTTGTTTAAAATAGAGGAGGTGATCCTCAGAGTGGAGGACTTCTGGAAAGAACTTGTTCTCAAGTCCAAGAGTAACATTTGAGAGCTTCATGTAGTTCCCCCTCGGGTCAGATTCTGAATTTCTCAAGGGAAGAACTATAAATTGAACTCTAATTGATCTCAATATCTGAGCTGATAACAGCCAGGGTACAGGGAAAAGAAAAAACCCCACACTGCTCTACTTGGGACATCAAGATCCTCATTGCAAAAATGCCAGATTAACCTGAGAATTATTTTTCCAAATCTGGTATTTCTATAGCTTTAGTAATTAATTAGTAAAACTGTAAAAAATTAAAAATAAAGCCTATATGATACAGTTTTGACTATATGATTTGCTAAATTTAACAGAACTTTCTAATTAACAACTAGAGGAGGAATCTGCAGCAAATGATTGTTATGCAGTTATAAGAATACTAATACTGTCTTTCCCTCATTTATCAAATGATTATCAAATGAAGATGCTAAGAACATTCACTTCAAAATTTAATTAGGGAAAATTATAGCTAATTATCAAGAAATGATGTAATAGATTTGATCTGGAGTCAATTTCATATTTAAATACATTGATAGGTGTGTATATATATGTTAAAATGTACTGAACACTTACTTATGTGCCAGACACAAGTGGTAATTCCTTGTGTCTTTTCATTTAATACAATACAATAACTCTAATAAGCAGTTTAATACAATAACTCTAATAAGCAGGTATTCTTACTATCACTACTCTAAACACGAGGCATAGGGAAGCACAGTACCTTTCCCAAGGTCATACAAACAGAAGCTGTGAAACTAAGATTTGAACCCAGGCAGGCTGACTCCAGGGCCTATTTGGAAAACAAGATGCATATACTGAACTCCTTCAGGCTAAGATGTGGTTAATACTCATGCGCTGATGGCTGGAAGCAAATGACTGGTCTGTAAACAAACTGCTAACAAGTAAAATGTGTATAGGGCTCTATGCCAACAGCTTTACCTTATTAGCACATTCAGTTCTCACAACACCCTCTGAGGTAGGTACTATTATGATTTCACTGCCGGACAAGGAAACTGAGGTCAGAGGGGGTAAGTAACTTATGCAAGATTACGAAGCTGGAAAGTCGTGGAACTCAAACCCAAGATTTGTCTAATTTCAAAGCCCATGCTCGTTCACTGTGCTTCACTGTTAACCAAGCCTGGAAAGATATGCACTGCCTGGTGCTCACAGTGATTTTCCTTCTACTTCTCATGTAACTTTGCAATCTCTTTCAGCAGTGATGGTGACTTCTGGGGATTTTCAGGAGATCCAAGTCACAATCTCCTTGATTCTCCCTGTTTGCCTCCTCCAAAATTAAGAGATAACAAACCATAATTTATTAAAGAATACTATGTGGACTGGCTATCCTGCCATCTAGATCCTACATAACACAGCTTACTTAAAGGCCTGTGATTTCTTTCTATAACCTTAGCTATCAGATAAAAATTAGGCCTGCCATTCTTGCTGGGCGTCAACCACCTTAAGGGAAGAAAAATCTACACTACAGGTCTGCTCACTTACTCTCTTCTCCACTGGTGTTAATCTGGACCATAACCTTTAACCTTTCAGGAGAACCTTTTTTCTGCCACGAACTGTTCACTTTGTCTGCCAACTTCACAGAATCCACTGTTTCCAGCATGAAGAGATTGGGGACAGCTGTAATGAGAAACAGGCAAGGCAATTCTTCACATACTCTACTGCAGCAAACAACATACAACACAGCTTTTGGTTGATGGAAAAATAATTTCCTGGGAAAAGAAAAAGACAGTTAAGTCCCATTCTGCTAATAAAACTTATATGAAAGTTTTACTAGATATAAGTTCAAATGTTAACTATTGCTGTCTAATCAGCAAAAACAAGTAAGGAGAGGGAAATCCTGATGTAACATAACCATGCAGCATATGTATTCATGTGCTCCAAGAAGCTGGTAATTGCAGAGATTCCTAATAGCAGGCTTGGCCTGATTCAATCTCAGTTCAAACTGGAGAGAAACGGGTCAAGGACAATAAAAAAGAAATAACAAGGGGAAGCCAAAGTACTTCTCTGGCATGCTATCACCATGTTCTTAAGCTTTCTGGGTTGGGGGCGCTGGAAACAATACCATCAAGACAGTGAAAAGACAACTCATGGAACAGGACAAAATATCTGCAAATCATTTATCTGATAAGGGTCTGGTATCTAGAATATAAAAAGAACTTAAAAAGAAAATAACCCAGTTAAAAAATGAACAAAAGGCCCAGCTGGTGTGGCTCAGTGGTTGAGCACTGACCTATGAACCAGGAGGTCACAGTTCCATTCCCGGTCAGGGCACATGCCTGGGTGTCAGGCTCCATCCCCAGTGTGGGGTGATGATTCTCTCTTATCATTGACGTTTCTATCTCTCTCTCCCTCCCTCCCTCCCTCCCTCTCAGAAATCAATAAAAATATATATTTTTAAAAATGAACAAAGGATTTGAAAAGACTTTTCTTCAAAGAAGTACACAAATGGCCAATAAGCACACGGAAAAATGTTCAAGTTCATTAGTCACTAGGGAATGTAATAAAAACCACCATGAGATACCATTTCACATATTTTTTGACTCCCTTTTAACACCTTTGCTGACTTATAACTATAACTCCTCATTGTATTAGTTTATTGACTGCTTTTTAAAATTTTTATTTATTGATTAAGTTGTTACATATGTGTCCTTATTTCCCCATTGCCTCCACCTCCTTATTGACTGCTTTTGAGTCTCACTTATCACAGTCTACCTCTAAGTATTATACTTTACATAAAGTTTAAGAACCTTATAATAGTGTACTTTTGTTTCTTTCTTTCCATTCTTTATGCTATTGTTGTCATGTATGTTGATTTTACATATTATAACCCCCACAATACATCATTATTTTTGCTTCTATAACATATTATAATAAAATATTAGAGAAAAATAAATAAAATCCATCTTTGAAAAGTTTGAGAAAATTGATAAATCTCTAGCCCGACAGATAGGAAAAAAAAGAGAGACAACAGAAATTACTAATATCAGGAATGAGAGAGTTGATGCCACTATAGAATCTATAGACTCTACAGTTATTAAAAGGGTAACAATTATGACACCCTATTCCCATAAATTCATTCATTTAATGAAATGGACAAATTCCTTCAAAGACGCAAGTATCAATGCTCATCCAAGAAGAAACAGATTATGTGAGTAGCCCTATATCTATTAGTGAAATTGAAACTATAGTTAAAAACCTTCCCACAAAGTAAACTCAAGGTTTCACTGGTAAGTTCTACCAATGGTTAAGAAAGAGATAATACTAATTTAATTCCACACAAACTCCTCCAAAAGACTTAAGGAAGAAATATTTGCCGATTCATTCTGTAAGGCCAGCATTACTCTTGATATGAAACCCAAATAAAGACATTTCAAGAAAAGAAAACTAGAGAAGAATGTCCCTTTTGAGTATAGATGCAAATATTCTAAGCAATAGCTAACAAATAAAATGCATCATTATTTTAAAAGGATAATACTTCATGTCATGACCAAGTAAAATTTATCCCAAGGAATGTAGGATTGATTTAACATTTGAAAATCAATAAATGTATTTCAACATGTTAACAAACTAAAAAAGAAAAGCCACATGCTCATATAGCGAGTTTTATCTTACCCATCAATTTGTTGACATTTTGTTTTTGCAGATGGCCAATGAAGTGCCATTTAATCTCAGGACATGAAGACAGAATCTAAAGAGAAAAAGGTAACTAGGTTGGATGTAGGTTTTACGGAGGCCTAGATGGATCAAATACTTTGCACACTCCCTTCTGACCTTTCACGGACTACCACCACCTTCAGCTAGGCTCCTAAGGATACTCAGGAAAACATTTAAGGCTTCTGTTCTTTTTCTCTTCCTTGTTCCTATCAATTCCCTCCATCTTTCAGATCTTGCCCATTAAGAATGAACTAATTACAGCTTTCAAATCTCAAAAGGATCCAACATTATAGCAAGTTCCTAAAAACCTCCATTTTCAAAAACTTGCAAAGGAGAAAACGACAGTCTTTTAATACAGAAGGAAAATCTGATGGGGGGATAAGGATACATATGTAATACCTTAATCAATAAAGAAATTAAAAAAAAAGAAAATCTGAGAAATATTTGGGGCACAAGGTGACTATGGACATTTCTACTGCCAACCCAACCTCCTGCTCTAAAACTCAGACACCAACATGGGTCTCATTTTCAACTGAAATGCCAAGATTTAGATACAAACTCAAGAACTCAGATAGCCACTTACTTTTGGATTTGATGCTTTTTCTAGCAGTTCCTGAACCTACAGGGCAGAAAAAGACACGTCAGAAGCGTGGCAAACATGACTCTTCCAAAGGCAGTGTGGAAAAGGCTCTTACATAGTTCTCTCCGAACGAGCGCTGGCCGTGACTGTAGGCCTCCATCACCATGTCTGCAGGTTTAGTTTTGCTCACGGCTACTAGCCGGGGTTCGATGGCTGGGAGGTCCTGCCAAGAGGGAAAGAGCCAGATAAGGGAATGTTTGGGAATAGTATCCTGATAAGTCCTGTAAGATAGATCCTGTACAACAGGTCAGCATACATCTTAACTTGCTTTTGATAAGCTCCATTTTTCCAGTATTGCAGGGAGATCAGTCCCAAATAATGTTGTTCAAATGTCTTTCGAAGGCACTGCATCTAAATCTGTTAGCTACTTTAATATTTAGCAAAAGACATTTCTCAGGAGAGTTGGGTAGGTAAGTAAAAGCAGCACATTTCCTTAAAATGCAGTCTTTGACCAATTGTTTCAGCATTATCTGGATCCCACTCCAGACCTAGTGAATTTGAATCTCTGGGGCTGGAGTCTGAGAATCTCCTTTTTTTTTTTTTTTTGAAATATATATATATTTTACTGATTTTTTACGGAGAGGAAGGGAGAGAGATAAAGAGTTAGAAACATTGATGGGAGAGAAACATCAATCAACTGCCTCCTGCACACCTCCTACTGGAGATGTGCCGGCAAACAAGGTACATGCCCTTGACCGGAACCGAACCTGGGACCCTTCAGTCTGCAGGCTGACACTCTATCCACTGAGCCAAACTGGTTTGGGTGAGAATCTCCTTTTTTAACAAACTCTCCAGATGATTCTCTTGCACACCAACATTGGAGGTTTAAAAATCACTTAATTGTCCTGGCCAGTATGCTCAGTGGGTTGAGAGGTCCCTGGTTCGATTCCAGTCTGGGTTTCTGGGCTTGACCCCCAGTAGGGGGCATGCAGGAGATGTTTCTCTCTCTCTCCCTCTCTCTAAAAATATTAAAGAAAAAAACATTTTTAATAAAGAAAAAAATCGCCAGTAATGGAAGGCATCACTCTTACTAGAAAGAAAGCCACTTCTGGTTCCTGAAACCCCCAAATTAGCAGTTTTGGAAACTCATTCTGGTCATGGCATAGTTATTAACACTGATCCCATTCACTCTCAAAAGGGGCCTGCTTAGGATAACTATATAATCTGTTGCTCAGTTTAATCAAGAACCAGTGGCAGACCTGAGGCAGGGACGTACAAAAAACTGTGGACTCAGGATTAGACCTATCCGACCCCCTTCTCATGGCTGTTACATAAAGAGCCAGGCTCCTCCAAATTCTACTGCAACGAAATCCACACAGAAGCAATAGGAGAAGAGATTCACCTGTCCTTACATAGTTCAGTTCAGTTTCCATGTAGCCCATCACCCTTTTGCGATTTTTGACAGAATCACGGTATTCTCAAAGGGCCTGAGAAGTCAGGTCAATTACAAAGAATTTCTTCTTCCTTCTGAGGGTGCATTGACAAAAGCCTTTTACTACATCATGTCCTAACTCCCAGGATTATGTTGATGACCTGAAGGTTTCTGAACAGAAAGGTGAAACAGGCAGCAAGTCTGCCTGAGAGCTATGCTGGGAAAACCTCCAAATGTGATGTTTATTAGGGAAATCCCTAGTTTATCTCGGAGAATCGCTGATAATCATAGAACATTAACTCCAGGAGCGAGCTCGGAGCAGAGTTCATTCCCTTGCCTGTGCAGATGAGGAAACTCGGGACCAGAGTAGCTAAGTGACGTGGGGAAGGTACTATCTAACTAGTGGCCAAGGAGCGGCTACACTAACACAGGTCTTCTGTCTCTAGGCCAGCGTTCGTTTTTTATTTTTATTTTTCAATTATGGTTTACTTTCAATATTATTTTGTATTGGTTTAAGGTGTACAGCCTAGTGATTAGACAATCAATCATATACTTTAGAAAGTGTTCCCCTCGATATTTCCAGTCCCCACCTGGTACCATACATAGTTATTGAAATATTATTTTAAAAAAAGAAATATTATTGACTATGTTCCCTATGCTGTTCTTTTTACATCCCGTGACTATTTTGTAACTACCAATTTGTACTTATTAATCCCTTCACCTTTCCGCCATTCCCCCAACCCTCCTCCCCTCTGGCAACCAACCACCTATCCACTCTATGAGTTCCAAGCCAGCATTCTGAGTTATTTTTAAAAAATACATAACTTTATTGATTTTAGAGAGACAGAAACATCAATGATGAGAGAATCATTGATCGGCTGCCTCCTGCACATTCCCCACTAGGGATGGAGCCTGCAACCCAGGCATGTGCCCTTGACCAGAATGGAGCCCGGGACCCTTCAATCCGCAGGCCAACAGCTCTATCCACTGGCGAAACCAGCCAGGGCAGTATTCTGAGTTCTGACACCGTAAGTACTGAGGAGGAGCCTTTGACCTCCCTGTTGAGGTGTGTCTCACTCCACTCCATCCGAGGGGGGCAGATATTGACTGACCCTTGGTCTAATGACATTCCAGGAGAAGACAAAAAATATATATGGGGAAAAAAGTCTCCCCTTGCAGTGAGTGGTTCTCAACCTTCTGCCCTTTAAATACAGGTCCTCATGTGGTGACCCCCAACCATAAGATTATTTTCATTGCTGCTTCATAACTGTAATGTTGCTACTGTTAGGAATCGTAACGTAAATATCTGATATGCAGGATGGTCTTGGGCGACCCCTGTGAAAAGGGGATCAGATGTTGGCTCCCTCCCGCCCCAAACGGGCAAGTGCAGCTCGGTCTGCAGGCTACGTCCTCCCCTGACGTTTACTGAGCATCTATCTACTAGCTGTTAGGCTGCCACCCATGTGACCGCAGGCGGAGGACCTGGCCTCCTTCGGGTGCTCCGGCAGGAGACCTCTTTTCTTTTCTTTTTAAAAATATATCTTATTGTTTTCTTACAGAGAGGAAGGGAGAAGGATCGTTAGAAACATCGATGACAGAGAAACATCGATCAGTTGCCTCCTGCACCCCCCGCCCCCCCACTGGGGATGTGCCCACAACCAAGGTACATGCCCTTGACCAGAATCGAACCAGGACCCTTGAGTCCGCAGGCCGACGCTCTATCCACTGAGCCACACCGGTCAGGGCGAGACGTCTTTTCTTGCAGCCGCTGGGCACAGGCCTGACCCTTCTCCCGTCCGCTAAGGCTGTTGGTTCCCACGCGAAGCGGGATGGACGAAAGCCGCGATGCCTGGGGCCCGGTCATCTTCCCGGGATGGCGGCTGTCTCCCGTCCCAGCTAAGCCAACCTCCAGGACACCTGCCAGTCTCAGCTGGAGGCCCCCCCGGGAGCCCGCCCTTCGCGCCCTAGTTGGGGCTTTACAACCCGGGCCCCGCCCCTCCGGGAGAGTCCTCTGCGTCACCGTGACGGCCCATTCCCACGCAGGGGTCCCCCTCCTCACAGCGGCCGCCCACAAACCCCGCGCGGGCCCCTCCCTCACCCGCGGCCGCCGCGCCACCGCCTGCTGCACGCGCTCGTTCACTGTCCGCAGAGCAAACGCGACTCCCAGCTCGGCCGACATGCTGCCGGCTCTCCACATCCCCAGGGACGAACGCCGAGACCCAGGCCCCGGCACCCACGGCTGAGGCCACCTTCCGGTCCCGCCCAACTCACGTCTCTGTATGGCCCAATCAGCGCTCACGTCCGCATCGTCTCACCCAATGGACACCGGGCGCGGCGGGGGGCGCGGCGGGGCGGGGGCGGTGGAGCGGGGCCCCGCTCCTCGGTGGCGGCCATCTTGGGGAGGTCGCGGTCGGCACCCTGGCCGCGGGGCGCTGGGCCTTCCTGGCGTCGTGCCGGTGCCACTGGAGAACCTTCAAACACGTGTCGCCTGGTCCGCTGCTGCCCCCGCCCCAGCGGGACCCTTTCAAAATGCCTCTCATTTCCCAGCCCCCGCTGTGGGAAGAGCCGGGACCAGGACTGTGTGCGGGGAGCAGGATGAGGAGCAGCGAAGGCGGGGGCCTCTCTCCTAAGGCTCCGCCGTTCTTGCGAGGAGCCCCTGAGAGATATCCCAGGCTCAGCGAGCTTCAGTGCGTGGTCCGTTCCCGCTCCACAGCCTTTAGACCAGTGCTGTCCAAGACACGTGGGAGCCACACAGGAAATTTATTTTTATTTTATTTCATTGATTTTTTACAGAGAAAGGGAGAGGGATAGAGACATCCATGAGAGAGAAACATCATGGATCAGCTGGGGATGTGCCTGCAACCAAGGTACATGCCCTTGACCGGAATCGAACCCGGGACCCTTCAGTCCACAGGCCCACGCTCTATCCACTGAGCCAAACCCGTCAGTCAGGGCCACTCAGGAAATTTAGAAATGGCCGGGCACCTACGAAGTAAAAGCCTAATAGTACATTGTATTTAACGCAATATAGCCCAAATAAGGTTTCAGCAAGTAACCGATAGAGAAGCTTCAAATGGGATATTTTTATTTCTGTTGATGGTATTTGGTTTCCAAAGTCCTGTGCAGTTTGGACCCGCAGCCTGCCTCGGCGGGGGCTGAGGCCGCCTGCAGCCAGTGCCCCTTGTCCTCCAGGGCGATGTGACAACCGGAAGCGCAACGCGGAGCCAGACAGCACACAGACCAGACGAACCAGGTGAAGCACTAAACTTGTCAGATGGGGAAGCAGTCGGTGCTGTGGGCAAGTAGAAGGAGAACCCTTTTGTTACGGAAAGCACTTGTGGCCGTGCCATTGATTCTCAAACATGAATGCAACTCACAGAAGGGGGCTGATGTTAGGTTGGAGAAAGGGCTCAGGTTTGTTCTGCAGGTTGCCTTGAGGTGATCAGAGAGGTAAGGGCAATATTCTTCCTTCCTTCTCTCATCCTCTTCCCAGGCCTCAGGGACAGAAATGGAATTTCACATTTTTTTTTTTTTTTTTTTAGAAAATCACTTTGGGTCCTTGCCGTCAAGGACTTCCTTTGGGGAAGTCTCCATTTACCAGGCACACACAACGAGGGTTGTCAAAGACATTAGGAGACGTTTTCAAATGTTTCTGGACTTAATTTCTATTCCTCCAAAGTGATAAAAATTTAAAAATGACAAGAATAGCCCTTTATTGTGTGAAGGGCAGGGGCAGAGCCTGCGATTGCAGGGGTCTGGGCACGGGTGGAGCCGGCAATGCAGGGTCCTGAGGGTCCCCTGCCCAGGCCTGCAGCCTTGACGAGAAGCTGCCAGTGGGGCAAGGGCAGAGCCAGCGATGGCAGGGGGCAGGATCAGAGCTGGTGATTGCAGAGGCTCTGTGAAGCCAGTGATCAGAGGGGCTTGGGGGTCTTCTGCCCAGGCCTGCAGCCTTGGCCAGAGGTTATAGGCCTGGGCAGGGGTGGAGCCCGTGATCGGAGTGAACTACAGAGGAAACACCTTTTCTTAACACTCATCGGCTAAGCTCCCTGTATGCCACTGCTACTATTCTTAGTAACTTGGGTAATAAGAATCCAAAAATGCGATCTACTGGAGAAAAAAAAATGAAGGTCCACTGCTGGAGGGCTAAGAAATGTCATATCCTGCCCTAGACAGTTTGAGTCAGTGCATAATGCCTCAGCCTGCCGACTGCAGGGTCTGGGTTCAATTCTGACCAAGGGCATGTACCTAGGTTGCAGGCTCCTCCCTGGCTAGGGCCCAGGTAAGGGCATATGTAGGAGGCAACCAACCAAAGTGTTCCTCTCACTTTGATGTTTCTCTCTGTTTTTCCCTTCTCTTCTACATTCTCTAAAAATCAATGGAAACATATCCTCAGGTGAGGATAAAAAAAAAAAGAAATGTCATATCCTATGAAAAACACATCTTGAAAATGCCTAAAGAAAGTTGTCGTTTTTTCATGGTGAAGGGACTGGACTCCGTGTTGATGAAAACACCTTGGTGGTTGTGGTGACTGGCAGTGGCTGCAGCAGTGGGGTGATGGGGCTGGTGGCTTCCCCAGATTAGCCTGGTCACCTCCCACAAAGGGAGGCCAGACTGTGGCTTAGGCCCGCTCCCCAAGGGGAGCAGGAAGCAGGCCTAAGCCATCAGTAGGACATCCCCTGAGGGCTTCCAATATGTGAGAGGAGGCAGGCTGGGCTGAGGACCCCCCCGTGCACAAATTTCATGCACTGGGCCGCTGGTCTAATCTAATAAAAGAGTAATATGCAAATTAACCATCACCCAGAGACACCTAAGCCACGCCCACCAGCCAAGCCACGCCCACCAGCCAGTCAGAGTGGCTGTATGCAAATTAACCCAGCCAAGATGGTGGCTGGCAGCCATGGAGCTAGAGCAAACAGGAGGCTTCATTGCCTGTCTAGGCCTCTGCTCAAGGAACAGTTTCAATTATAGAAGATAAATAAACCCTAGAAACCTGATTCCAGTCAGCCTTGCTGGGATATTGGGTCAATGGGAGCTGTGGCCAGCTTGAAAATGGCCCTCAGTCCCTCACCCAAGCTGGAAAGGCACCCCAGTAGGGACCCGAACCCTGAAGGGGCTGTGGGCAGCCTGAAAACGGCCCTCTGCCCCTCACCCAGGCTGGCCACACTCCCATGGGGTGAGGGTTCCTACTGGGGGCTTGGCCAGCCTGCAAACAGCCATCAGCCCCTCACCCAGGCTGGCCAGGCACGCCAGCAGGTGGTCATCCCCCGAGGGGTCCCAGACTGCGAGAGGGCACAGGCCGGACTGAGAGACCCCTCTGCGTGCACAAATTTTTGTGCACCGGGCCCCTAGTATATGTACAAAAGGCTAATAATCTAAGTGTCTGTTTGACTGGTAGCTATAACACGCATTGACCACCAGGGGGCAGATGCTCAACACCGGAGCTGCCGAGCTGTGGTGACTTGGCAGCAGTAGTTCTTGGGTGATGCACCGCGAAACCAGAGAGGAGAGAGCCTGATTCATTGTGGGGCCGAATGATTCTACCTTTGGCTGTGGGTTATGTTGTTGCTGGGACACTGTCAGCCCTGAATATGGTTTACTGTATACTTGTGTTTGTGTTCCACACCCTGTACAATAGCAACTTTGCAGAGTGCTCTCTTGTACTCTAGGACCCCTAGGGGGACATTGGAGAGTTGATTTTGGCCTGATTCCTGCAGGCCAGGCCAAGGAACCCGACCTACTGGAGGGACCCTGCTCACTCTGCAGATACCCTTTGAGGCAAGGCGCCACCCCAGGTGCGGCTGGCCACGGAGGGGCCATGGGAGGTTGGCTCCAACGCATGACCAGCCCTTCTCACCAAGTCCAGCCCCACTGGCCACCTTTTAATTAATTTCTTTCAATGTGCACGCATCTATGCACCGGGTCACTAGTAATAACAAAAAAGAATGGAAATACAAACACAAAATGATTGGTTATTACCACTTTTATAAGAAAACAATAAAAACAGTGGCTACAACCCTACTGAATGGAATGAAAGGAATAGTGGTTAAGTTCATAGACACAGAGTAGCTGCTATCCAAGATACAGATGGTCCCCTACTTATGATTTTTTTTTTACTTAATGATGGTGCCAAAATGATACACACAATAAATTTTGATAAATTTTATAAAATAGGTTTTGTGTTAGATGATTTTGTCCAACTGTAGGCTGTAAGTGTTCTGAGCACATTTAGGTAGGCTATGCTAAGCTATAATGGTCAGTAGGTTAGGTGTATAAATGTATTTTCAACTTAATGATATTTAAATTGAGGAGCATCTGTACATTTTATCTTCAAATTTAGGTAAGTCAGTATTTATGATGATCGTACTTCCACTATTTACTACTCTCTATAAGTGATAAACTTACCAGTTTTGAAAGACCCATAGACATTGCAACAGAGCATTTATAAAACATTTTTTTGGATTAATATACAGTAAGTATATTAGTTATTGCTGAATTTCACTTTAATAAAAAAGCAAATACAAAGACTCATTTTATTAGGCAAGACTGAAAATAAAACTAAGACATAAGTTCACACCTTTGGTGTTGTCCAAAACAATTCCTCTAGCTATCAACCCTAGGCAATTAGTACAGTATATCATTTGTTTTAGAGTCATTACTATAACAAGAATCTAATATTAGAATATTAGAATAGATTATATAAACAAGGGTTAAGTTCCTATGGCATCTCATCAATGTTATAACAAAATTATGCTGAATGAAACGATGTTATTTGAGGACTTGCTGTATTACAAAAACTCTTTCAGTGATTTTTTTTTCTTCCTCAACTTAATATGATTATAGATACCTCCAAATTTATTTTAGTCATATAAAAGTTATTAACAAACTCTTGCTTCCTTGCAAACATTCTGTCCTTATATAAAAAGTGATTAAAAACAGTGCTGAATATGAATCACTTCTACAAAGTTTAATGAGAAACATTCAACCAAGGTGACTTTTCCTTGGAAAATCCTACAAACACTGAATTTATAAACATTTACTTATTTTGATAGAAGTTCCATTTATAAATAGCAGCCACGATTTCATTGCCTACAAAATTGCAGGCAATCACATTTTATGTATCTAGAATTCAAATATTAAGATTAGATTTTCTAGTGTTAAAGTCACACTGACAGACATGGTTGTCCCACGCGAAGGAAAGAGCTGACTCCCATGATCGTACTGTTCAGGCAGGTACAGACATCCACTGGATTTAAACTAGTGGGTACAACATTTATATATATATATTTTAAAGGGGAAGTGACATTAACATTGAGAGGGCAGGGGCTGCAGGACTTTATTGATGCTCTTTTGTGGTCAAAGAGTATGTAGTGCAAGGGACAAGCTATCACAGGATGTTACTGTTAGAGAGGCTTCCACCATGAAGAACCTGAGACAGATACTTTTGCTCCTCATGCAGTTGTAGTGAAGTAGGGTTTTCTGTGACCTAGGTAGCAAGTCTCAGAGTAGAGGGAGCAGACAAACTTGTAAATCAGAGATTCTGGATGTAATATGCTGCTCCTAACAAGTGACTAATAGCATTGAAATGGGAGTAGGGGATGTATATCTCAACAAGGGACACCCTATGTTGGTCTTGGGAGACTGCCGGCCTTCTGTGAAGACTTCTGAGCACATTCAAATCCATCACTCTCAGGAACGTTCGGCTGCCTGCACTAAGTGTGGTCAGGACCAGTGGTTTGAGAACACTAGAATACCCCCAAAGTACAAAAGAGAAGGGCAACAGCTGACATTTTGTTTCTTCCTAGGCAGGTTGAATGTTGCCCCAACTTGTTACTTAGGAGCAAACTGGCATGAGTTCTGGGGCCATTTGACAAACTAGAAGTCTGAGTGTGGGGCCAAAAAAGAAGGGGGGGAGATTTGATTTTTTTGGGGGGGTAGCTAATAACAAGGCCAACTCCTGAACCCAAGTGCTGGTCATGGAGAATAGCAACATGCTTGCAAGGTAACTCCAGATAGCTGCCCTCAATAATTTGGTACACGACTTTTAGGCTGGACCCCCGCCCCCCCATGTCCAACTCCAATTCCTAGATGTAGGAGAAAAATCTTCCTTTCATGTTTGCTCTCCTCCATTCCAAATATTCCAGAGTGACTCAAACTTTTCCTAATTAGTAATGAAAAAGAAAACCTGTGAAAGATTTGGATGCAGCCCTTGCAACCCAGGTACTTGGGCATGATCTCTGACTTGCACCCACACAGCTGTCTATAGAAACTGAACATTTAATTGACCCCTATGTGGCTGCCTAGAGCCCTGGATTTAAAAACACGTGCTATCTTCCACCAGATAAATTCCCAGCACAAGCCATATACATGAAAATTAGAAACCCTTTTGGATGACTCTGCTTCCTCTTTTAAGGGAGCTCTTCAAATTTTGACTCTCTACAACAATAAAAAGACACTTGGTCTCCCCCCAGCTGGGTGGTCAGTTGGCTGAGCATTGTCCCGTGCATCCAAAGGCTGCAGGTTTGATCCCCAGTCAGAACGCATATAGGAGGCAACCAATCCATGTTTCTTTCTCTCTCGAATCAATAAAAACAACACATATCTTTGGATGAGGATTAAAAAAAAAGATATTTGATCTCAAAGAACATACAGAGCTTGCCAAGCAAGTATGACAGTGGCTAACAGACCCAATGACCTCACTTTAGCAGCTATTAAGATACTTGAGTTGTTTGTTCCTGTCCCCTTGATGCTGACTGGAACCAATGAACAGACTGAGGGGAAAAAACACAACACCCAAATCACAGAGTAGGTGAAAAGTTTTAAAAAGAATTGTGTGGTGATGACCAAACCCTGACTGGCAATGTAGTCTAAAACCAACACTTTTAACTAGGGCAAGGAGGGTAGTGTATAGAGAAAAGCTAGCAAAATCTAGCACCGGTTCTTCCTTATGCGGGCTCAAAAAGCATACCTCAGAAATAATGCACAGATGCACTGACAAAAACACCAGGGAAGCCACACACTTGCAGCTGCTTCCCCACGGCTCTCCTGGCAAACTCACCAGCACATATTTGCTCAGTGTGAGCCTCACCTAGAGGCATCTCCCACCTTGGAGGCAGGGACGAGAAATCTGGACTATGTTTTCCCAAATAAGGGAAATCAAATCTCCTACAGGCTACACCTTCTATTTCTCCCACTCCTTAATGATAGCATGCTTAATTAAGCCAGCTTCAAAGGACTATAATTAGTGCCTGGAGGTCGAAGTTCAAACTCATGGTGTACAAATCGTAACAGAAGTCATATAACCTACTTAGCTGAATAACATCCCAAAATTATCAATCCCTACCCTTCCTTCCCATGGGGATAGATTTAAGTCCATTTCTTCTTTTCTCACCACAGTACTTGGAAGACAGTCAAAGAAGGTAGTGTGAGAGGGAGGGGCATCCTGGTTCATCATTAAAAAATAAAAATCTCTTTAAGTGTCATCTGAGGCTATATAAAATTTTTTTTTTCAATTCTCCTCCGGATCTGCCTCCAAGGGTTCATCTTCTAAGCCAAAACTCAGCTTGTCAGCCAGACCCTCAAACTGCTTGCCAAGATTGCCCACAGAGTCCACGAACATGTTAGGGATGTCTTTGCCAAAGTAAATCTTGCTGTTGGAAGCGATGGCCTTGTACTTCATCAGCTGCAGATACTCAGGGGTCAGCTTCAGCTGCAAAGGTAAGAAGTAAAGAAGACTCAGGTGGAGCCAGGTTATAGAAAACTATGGGTAACACTTAAAAAAAATTTTATTGATTTTTTACAGAGAGGGAGGGAGAGGGATAGAGAGTTAGAAACATTGATGAGAGAGAAATATCGATCAGCTGCCTCCTGCACACCTCCTACTGGGAATGTGCCTGCAACCAAGGTACATGCCCTTGACTGGAATCGAACCTGGGACCCTTCAGACCGCAGGCCGACGCTCTATCCACTGAGCCAAGCCGGTCAGGGCTGGGTGACACTTTTTCACTTGTTATAAGGAGAGGGTCTCTGTTAAAGACACATGCGCTTTCTCCTTTTCCTGGCCACATTGTTACACTAGTAACAGGGAAACCACTTCTCTAGGAGAAAGTTATCGCAGACCTTCAAGGCTAGAGCTGCAAGAGTTTTAGGAGTTCCCATGTTTTTTAACACAGACATTTTTAACACAAAAATTACACTTTCATGAAGCCATTGCTAAGGAAAAGGGAAGAACCTGCCCCACACGGCACAGGAGTCATCACTTCCCATCACAGGGGCTTTGGGGGGTGGTCTTCCCACACTGGGAACTCTCAAACAAAATCAGCCTAAACCCAAATCCGCGTTCTCTTTGCCAGGCGGCACTGACAGTTTACCTTATTCGCTTCGGCCATTTTCATAGCAGTATAGCACTCAGCATCAGCCTTTGCCTTCTCCCGCGCCAGAAATGCAGCGTCTGAGGGGAAAATGCAGTGAACTGAAGCGCAGAGGCTACCAGAAACCTGGGTCTGGTCCCTGTAACCTTCCCTGGGTGCCTTTGTGACCCTGAGGTGAGTGCTTTTCCTCATCTGTGAAACTGGGGTGAGTGCTCTGCCTGCATCTCCCTGTGGTGGGTCATGAGGAAGTCTGTTGCTGTGCCCAACATCTTATCTGACAGCATTATTGAGAAAAGCACTGCTGCCCAGAGACACTGCCTGTTTCTGCACTCTTATTCTGTTTGTTGTTCCATGTGTGGGGAGGGACCCTGCCTCAACCTCCTGGTTCGGAGCTTTTCACCTCATCCCTCGAATGCTACACAGCAAAAGCCCAAAGAAGGCTCTGAATACAGCCAGAGGCAGATCCACCCTAACACTGACTCTCATAAAATAGTTTGGTCCCCCTCCAACTTCATTTCCCTTTTCTTTCCATTAACCATTTCCAAAAGGTTCTAATTAACAGTGGTTAAGCTGGCACAACTCTAAGAGAATTATAAGCCACTAGGGGCCCAATGCACACAAATTTGTGCACTCGGGCTGGGGGGGGGGTGGTCCCCTCAGCCTGGACTATGCCCTCTCGCAGTCTGGGACCCCTCTGGGGATGTCCACCTGCTGGCATGTCTGGCCAGCCTGGATGAGGGGCTAAGGGCCGTTTTCAGGCTGCCCACAGTCCGTTCAGGGTTCGGGTCCCTACTGGGGTACCTGTCCAGCCTGGGTGAGGGGCTGAGGGCTGTTTTCAGTCTGCCCACAGCCCGTTCAGGGTTCGGGTCCCTACTGGGGTGTCTGTCAAGCCTGGGAGAGGGCTGAGGGCCGTTTGCAGGCTGCCCATAGCTCCCATTGACCCAAGGTCCCAGTGAGGCTGGCTGGAATCAGGTTTCTGGGGTTTATTTATCTTGTATAATTGAAACTTTGTTACTTTGAGCAGAGGCCTAGGCAGGGAACGAAGGCTCCTGTTTGCTTCAGCTCTGTGGCTTCTATAATTGAAACTACGTTGCCTTGAGCAGAGGGAGGCCCAGCCGGCCTAGGCAGACAGTTTACTGCTGGTACAATGGAAGTCTCCTGTTTGATCTAGCTCTGTGGCTGTTGGCCTCCATCTTGGGTTAATTTGCATACAGCCACTCTGATTGGCTGGGGGCGTGGCTTGGATGACGGGTGTGGCTTAAATGTCTTGGAGTGATGGTCAATTTGCATATTACTCTTTTATTAGATTAGATGGTCCAGACTAATACCTGTTTGGTTTAAGACCTACTTAAACCTCCACTACACAAGCAATATGCTTTCTCAGTCTGCCAAGACCAGCCTTCAAGTTGATGCAAAATTTTTGATGTTTACTTCCTTGCCTAGGGAATAAGGCCAGTCTCATGTGAGAAGTATCTGAAGCAAAAAGGCTAGGAGGAAAGGTCAGTCTGTGGGGAGGTGCTTACTACACACCCGCAGCCTGACCCTGAGTGGAAGGAGCCTACAGTCTGACTGCAGTTTAGGTTGTGTGTGGCTGACTTAACCGGTCTTAGCACCTGACGCATGTATTTATGAGAAATAAAAGTGTGCTACTTTGCTAAGAGCTCGCTAATGAGGAGCTGCTGATTTGCAAAATCCTAACTGGCTCCCCAATAGGCACCTGCAAAGCTGGCAGGCCCTGTAATGAGTATATCTGGACACAGCACTGTATAGTAGCCTGAAGTTGGGCCTTCAGGTCCCCTTTCTGCCCTAGAATTTGCTCATATAGAACGTGAAGGAAAAGGTGGGTGATGGGAACGAGGGCTGAGGGGCAGGGAACTGAAGGTGGGTGATATACAGAAAAGTCAGCAAAGGAACACTTCCCTCCAGCTCCCGTGTTGTTGGTGCTGAAAAGGTGTCTTCTTCACACCCAGTTTAACATCAACAGAGAACCTGAGAGCAGGCTGAGGCCAGAGTTATGGAGTTCGCAGACTTCTCAGGCGGGGTGGGTAAGGCAGGAGGGAGAGCTGCTATTAGGCCACCTTCTTAGTTTACTTCCACTGCCAGACTGTGAGCTCCACGGCAGCAGGGACTATGGGAGTTCCCTTTTTCTCATGCTTAACGTGAGTGCCTAATGGCACACAATTAGCATTTGTTGAATGAATGAATGCTTTCTGAAGTGGAAAATTAATGCCAAATCTCCTCCACAGTGAAAGCAGAGAAAAAGCAATGTTCCAAATAAATCAAGAGATCTGAGAACGGGGCTTAAAGAGCAAAGGAAATGACTCCCCGCCCCCCCCCCCACCCGCCCCCTGCCAAAAAATGGCTTTGAGGAAAATTCAGGCATTAATTTCACTTACCTTCAATTTCCGAAATCTTCTTCTCAGTTTCCTTCTCCATCACCTTCTGTCCATAGGTGATTTCTGCAACCTGAGCCACCTTTTCTGCCTCTATGTTAATGGAATTGAGAAAAGGCTTAGAGCTGGTATTGCAAGAGACTCAATTCCACCTTTCACCTGATCAGAGGCCCTGGTGCAGGAGTGTGGGTAAGCACAGACGGAGTCACTGGCCCCAGAGGACAGCTGTGACAGGGGCACATCGGCAGATGGAGTGTACCAGTAAGCACAAACCACAACATCAGCTCAAGACAGTAACCGGGAAACGGGGGCCCGAGTGAGGAGAGTCATTACCTTGATGAAAGCAAGGAACAAGCCTAATCTCTCTCTTAAGTCACAAGGGTTATTTCTCCCAAAGGAGTATCTTAAGGAATAAGGCACTCTCTGAAAAGTTTCTTCCTGCCACCTCGAGTTAGGAAGTAGTCAGGTTTGTTGCTGATAGTCCAGTACAGTGGTTAAGAATCCAGGTCTGGAGCAGAGTCCTGGTAACTGAGCCCTAGTTTCACCACTTAACTTGCCACATGACCTTTTATTTAACCTCTCTGTGCTTTAGCTCAGTAAAGAGAGGTAAATGATAGTGCCTCCCTCACCTGCTAGTTGTGAGGAGCATTTACATGTGCTTAGCAAAGTACATGACTCATACATAGTAAGTGCTCAGCGTTAGCCATGATCATTATGAATTAACAGTAAGGGCTCCTTTCGTTTAAGAGATATGTAGGCCCTGGCTGTTGTGGCTCAGTTGGTTGGAACATCATCCTGCACATGGAAAGATGGCAGGTTCAATTCCTGGTCAGGGCACATACCTGGGTTATGAGTTAGAACCCTGGTTGGAGTATGTACTGGAAGCAACCGATCAAAGTTTCTCTCTCACATCAATGTTCCCCTCCCTCCCTTCCTCTTTAAAATCAATAAAAAGCATATCGGTGAGGAGAAAAAAAATAGATATTTGGAAACTCAAAACTTATCACCCCAGGCCACAATCTTACATTTTCAACTTTGCTTCTGGGAGTATGACAGCCACTCCTACATGTGGCAAGGGTTTGGAGAACCATGTGGCCTACCCGTCTAAGGCTTCCTCGACTCTTCCCACCATCCCCAGCCCTTCTGCCCTGAAAGGGGGCCACAGAACCACATCCAGACCAATAAGGGCCTTCTTCCGCTCTGTCTCAGCTTCTTTTTCCACCACCTTCTGTTTCTGGGCTGCAATGAGAAGCTTTGTCTTCTCACTTTCCCTGGAGGGGAATAAAAGTATACGGTTGTGAGGCCACCATGGAAAAACTTACGAGGAACCTCATTGTCCCCTGGAGAAGCCAAACTCTTCTGAGGAGGGGAACTTTGATTTCTTTCTCTCCCCTGGTAGGCTGTTCAATGTCCCAGGTAAAAGTAAATTTGTTGCAGACAATAGTATGGTTCTGCTCCTCCTCCAAAATAATTCGTTTGTGGGAAACAGAGCATAATTTACTTATTGTCAGCTGCCATCTGCTTTAAGTGGCCATTAGTAAAATACACCTACCTGCCCACTTAATCGTCTTTCCCTATCTTCTTTGGCATGAGCCATGAAGCACAAAAAAGGCCCCCCTGGCCCTTTTAAAAGCATCACTGCTCAAAAGGGCTTCTCTGTGGCTCTCAATCACAGTTACAGAGCCCAGGTGACCGTCCCGACACGCCTGCTCCATCCTAGAGTGCAATGGGCTGTGACAAATACTCAAGGAGGAGAATGAAAGCATGGCACAGCTTCAGTTAATCCTGGGATGGGATGAGGGGGGAGAGGGGAGAGGGTGGTGCTGACAGCTTAGGCAGAGGATACTCACATCAACTCGTAGTTTCTGCGGATCGTCTCAGGTATGTTGGGCTTTGTCACCCGCACAGCCTGGGAAAGGATAAGAGCACCTGATGGGAAGGTGAGGGTGGTAAGGGACCTAAGCAGCTCCCCTTGGTCCTTGATCTTCCTGCACAGAAAGGACATCCCTTGAAAGAGGGGATGCACTTTCATCAGGGGACGCCCTCACGGTGGCAATGCTTACCTGGATGACAAGCCCAGGGGCCATGGAGGTCAGGTCCTGTTGCAAAGCCAGTTTGAGATTTTCATCAATTTGATCTGGAATCAAGAAAGACAGGAAAAGGAGTTGTCAAACTATCTAGGTAGGGTGGAGGAAAATATGGGGTAGAGGGAAAGCTAAAACACCGGTTCAAGAATGCAACTCACAAGCAAAAGGTCTTCCCAAGGTAAAGTTCTTATCATAGCCCAGGAACCTAAAGTTCTCCAGCAAGACTTTTGGAGCAATATGCCTCCGCAGTCCCTCTACATAGCTAGATGTGAGAGTATCCTTTCCCTGTGGCCTCGAGAGAGAATTCCTAGATTATTGAAAATATAAACCTTGCCCGAAAGGGAACTGAGCTTTCAAAAGGAAAAGAACAAACAGTAATTCTAGTACATTTCTTGAGTCAGGCAACAGTCTTTCCCAAGACAACAGCAGCAAAACAGAAGGCAGGCCCCAATTTTCACAAAGAAAGAAGATGGAAAGCTCTGTTAAGTATTTTGAAAAGAGTTGAGCACATTCAATCTAGTAATTTTAGCTGTTTCTGAAAGAAAAACAGATTCTGACGTCAAGGAAGCCCCAAGGAAGACTATTTCCATTAGGAACTCCATCAAATGGCACAAGGGGAAAATAAAAATTTACAGTTCTGGAAACGAGTCCAAGTCTTTTGATGTATTGTTTGCTTTGGTCCTGATTCCTTTGCCTGGAATTCACATGTGGGTCGTTTCACAGACAAGTGTAGGAAGAGCTGTAACTGATTCCCCTTCCAGCTATGATCCCAAAACAGGAGCACCAGGCTGCCTTCTCTGGCCTGATAGCCTCAATAAGATCCCAGAAGGACACCAAGAAAAAGACTCCATGAACCTAAGCTGGGACATCTAAACTCAATCACCTCCCTTATTGTCAGCTGCCATCTGTTTCAAGTGGCCATTCTTGGTCACTTATGCCCAAACAGGAGAACTCTGAGAAACAGCAAATCTAACTCCTGCCTTTTATAGATGCCCAAACTGAAGTCCATGGAGGGTGAGAGATGCTCAAGCCAGTTAATAATCAAAATAATGAACTTGCTTAATTATTATGTTTTGATTATTAGGGTTTAAAACAGTAATTTTTCCAACTGTCATATCAGTGAGAAAGGGATTTGAATGTTTCCATTTTTTGGCTATGTTCTCACAAGCCTCTTAGCATAGAGGGAGAAATGCCCATAAAGGCAGTATCTTGCACCTGATACTGACCTAACAATTTGACAGAAACTTCACATTTTATATTTTCTATTTTAAATAGGATACCCACCAAGCTTTAAGTAAGATGGCCTGTACCCTTTGTAAGTTAATAACAATATAGTAATTTATCAGACCAAATTAGATCTGAGTCAAGGTAGAAACCTGTGGCCCTGGGCTGGTAACTTTCAGGAAAATCTGGAAGAAATATTTTGAAATGTGGTTTATTGTTAAAGTATACTACTACTACGTTATTACAGTTATGCTGATAAATGCTAGTTAAATTATATTATTAAATATACACAGGTTCTCCAGGTAAATGCTTAAACAAGTACTAGATAATATCTAATAAAAGCGTAATATTGAAATTGACCGTTTCTACGGGATGCCCAAGCCACGCCCACCAGCCAATGAGAGTGGCTGTATGCAAATTAACCCAGCCAAGATGGAGGCCGGCAGTCACAGAGCTGGAGTAAACAGGCAGCTTCCATTGCACCAGGAGTAAACAGTCTTCCCGCCACGGGCTGGGCTTCTCTCGGCTCCAGGCAACATACTTGCAACATTGTTTCAACTATAGAAGCCTTGAGCTGAAGCATATAGGAGTCTTCGTTACCTGCCTAGGCCTCGGCTTAAAAGAACAGTGTATCAATTATAGAAGCCATGAGCTGAAGCAGACAAGAGGCTTCATAACCTGCCTAGGCCTTGGCTTAAAGGAACAGTGTATCAATTATAGAAGATAAATAAACCCCAGAAACCTGCTTCCAGCCAGCCTTGCTGGGACACTGGGTCAATGGGAGCTGTGGGCAGCCTGAAAGCCTGAAAACTGCCCTCAGTCCGTCACCCATGCTGGCCAGGTACCCCAGTAGGGACCCAAAACCTGAAGGGACTGTGGGCAGCCTGAAAACGGCCCTCAAGCCCACACCCAGGCTGGCCACACCCCAATAGGTGAGGGATCCCACTGGGGGGCTTGGCCAGCCTGCAAACAGCCATCAGCTCGTCATCCAGGCTGACCAGGCACACCAGCAGGTGGATATCCCCAGAGGGGTCCCAGACTGCGAGAGTGCACAGGCCGGGCTGAGGGACCTCCTGAGTGCACAAATTTTTGTGCACCAGGTCCCTAGTCTTAACTAATAAAAGTGTAATATTGAAATTAACCATTTCTCCAGGATGGGGTAAGCCACGCCCACCAGCCAATCAGAGCTGCTATATGCAAATTAGCCCAGCCAAAATGGTAGAGGTCGCAGCCCCGGTGTGCAGCTTCTCCGGGGCTGCGGCCTGCGCCATCTTGGGAGCCCCCGTCCTGGGAAGGCATCCGGCGCCTTGGGCCTGTGGATGCCTTCCTGGGCGGGAGCCTGGGGGGTGTGTGCAGGGACTAGGTGGCTGGACCCCGAGGCGCCCGCCTGGGAGGCCATGAGGTGGCAAGCGCCACCCACCATCGGCTTCCCGGGCAGGAGCCTTCCGGGGGGCGGGGACCAGGCGGCTGGCCCCGAGGCCCCCGCCCGGGAGGCCATGGGGTGGCCAGTGCCACCCCACCATCGGCTTCCCGGGTGGGAGCCAGGCCATGGGGTGGCCAGCACCACCCCACCACCGGCTTCCCAGGCGGGTAGCCCGGAGGGTCAGTGGGAGCTGTGGCCAGCCTGAAAACTGCCCTCAGCCCCTCATTCAGGCTTGCCACACCCCCTGGGGTGAGGGTCTCCACTGAGGAGCTTGGCCAACTTGCAAACAGACATTGGCCCCTCACCCAGGCTGGCCAGGCACACCAGCAGGTGGACATCCCCAGAGAGGTCCCAGACTAGGAGAGGGCACAGGCCAGGCTGAGGGACCCCCGCGCCCCCAGTGCACAAATTTTTGTGCACCGGGCCCCTAGTATGTATATAAAAGGCTAATATGCTAAGTTTCCCTCCGACTGACTAGTCGCTATGATGTGCACTGACCACCAGCGGCAGATGCTCAACGCAGGAGCTGACATGATGCGCACTGGCCATTTATAAAGAAATGGCACCATGGACCTCGCGTCAAAAAATCAACAGTTGGCTTCCCCCAAGTGGGACACAGGCCCCACCACCACCCTGGAGCAACAGCCCACCAAATCACAGCCAATGCTGCTAAGAACCTATGGCACAAAATGTGGCCCATAGCCCAGCCCAGAAATGGTCACTGTGGGTACCAGGTAATGATGTCATGTAGCAATGCCTGGCTTCCTCTTCCTACTGACTAGCCTCCTTGGAGTTTCTTCAGCTCAGGAACACGACTTGCTTTATAGCTGGGTGCAAACATTTTACACTTTAACCAAATATCTGGGAAGCATTTTCCCATGCTTCATCTCATTTGATCCTCACGGAAGTCCTGGAGTAGGTAGTTGGGGACTCAGTAGAATCCTATTTTCTTTTCATTAGCCAGAAAATGGAGATTTAGAAAGTTTAGAAACTTGACCCAAAGGAAAAGAATTAAGAAATGGTGGACCTTGAAAATGACTTCAGGTTTTCTCACTGTGCAGGACATATTCAAACATTGCTGCTGTTAAATATTTTATCCTTTGTTCTCCCTGCATGACCTACAATAATAATCTGCTTCATGTTGATATTTACTGCTATGTTGTTGACAATGACCTGAAAGAGAAGTTGTGGTGCTTCACTGGGCTAGAAAAAGTATAGCAAATCAGAAAGCACATCTAATTAAGCAAGTTTATCTGTAATAATAAAGTAATATGCTAATTAGACCAAATGTCATTGGGACATCATTGTAGACATCCTTCGGGATGAAGCTGGGGCTGGAGCGAAGCCCAGGTCCCAGGTGCTAAAAAGAAGCCGGTGCTGGCAGCCGGGGAAAGGAAGTCCTACTCTTGCTCAAATTTCGTGCATCAGGCCTCTAGTCTACATATATAAAGTTCTTGTGCCAATCACACACGTGTATTTCCATCTGTCATTGTCAATCATGAATTAGAAAAAGGGTGAATAGCAATTATTAAATTATTTCTTCTAATTAATTTCCTTTTTTTAAATATATATTATTGATTTTTTACAGAGAAGAAGGGAGAGGGATAGAGAGTTAGAAACATTGATGAGAGAGAAACATTGATCAGCTGCCTTCTGCACACCCCCTACTGGGGATGTGCCTGCAACCAAGGTACATGCCCTTGACCGGAATCGAACCTGGGACCTTTCAGTCTGCAGGCCAGTGCTCTATCCACTGAGCCAAACCGGTTAGGGCTAATTCATTTCCTTTCAATGTGCACGAATCCATGCACCGGGCCACTAGTATTTTTATAAAATGGGCAAAGAGGATGTGTCAGAGTAAGCAGTGATGAGAACTATGTAGTCATGTTGAAAGTCAGGGCTAGGAGTGTTAAGAGGAGGGAACTAGAAAAAAAACTTGATGGTTAAGGAATAGGATTAGAGACTCTAGTGTTTCCTTTACAGATGCAAATATAGTCTTAGCAAAACAATGCTTTCAGGCAAGACTGAACTTTAAAAAAGAAAAAATATCTCAAAGCAAATCGCATTTTCTCAGCTCCTTTGTACAGAAGCTATACTTTACTAACATAGTAAGAAGTTTTCTAATGCAAACTTCCTCTTCATGGAAATTAGAGATCCTTTGTCTTTTTTAGTTTCAAATGTTTATTTAATGGCACATATTTGTAAAACAAGGGCTAGAAAGAAAACTAATATAATCTAATAAAAGAGTAATATTAAAATTGACCATTTCTATGGGATGCCTAAGCCATGCCCACCAGTCAATCAGAGCAGCTGTATGCAAATTAACCCAGCCAAGATGGAGGCCGGCAGACACGGAGCTGGAGTAAGCAGGAGGCTTCCGTTGCACCAGGAGTAAACTGTCTGCCGGCTGGCTGGGCCTCTCTGTGCTCAAGGCAACAACATAGTTGCAACATTGTTGCAATTATAGAAGCCTCAGAGCTGAAGCAAACAGCAGGCTTCTGTTGCATCAGCAACGGAGGAAACTGCCTGCCTAGAGTCTACTAAGGCAACATTCTTTCAATTATAGAAGCCAAGGAGCTGAAGCCAACAGGAGGTTTCATTAACTGTCTAGGCCTTGGCTTAAAGGAACAGTGTATCAATTATGGAAGATAAATAAACCCCAGAAACTTGTTTGCAGCCAACCTTGGGACGCTGAGTCAATGGGAGCTGTGGGCAGCCTGAAACCCTGAAAACAGCCCTCAGGCCCACACCCAGGCTGGCCAGGCACCCCAGTAGGGACCCAAAACCTGAAGGGACTGTGGGCAGCCTGAAAGCCTGAAAACAGCCCTTAGGCCCACACCCAGACTGGCCACACCCCAATGGGGTGAGGGACCCCACTGGGGGGCTTGACCAGCCTGCAAACAGCCATAAGTCCCTCACCCAGGCTTCCCAGTAGGGACCCAAAACCTGAAGAGGCTGTGGGCAGCCTGAAAACGGCCCTCAGCCCGTCACCCAGGCTGGCCACACCCCAATGGTGTGAGGGTCCACACTGGGGGACTTACCCAGCCTGCAAACAGCCATCAGCCCCTCACCCAGGCTGACCAGGCACACCAACAGGTGGACATCCCCAGAGGGGTCCCAGACTGCAAGATGGTACAGACCGGGCTGAGGGACCTCCCGAGTGCACAATTTTTTGTGCACCGGGCCTCTAGTATTTTATAAAATTCTATCAGTTTGAGGTTAAAAATATAGCAAATTTACCAAATTTTCTCTTTAAAAAAATATTTTTATTGATTTCAGAGAGGAAGGGAGAGAGAGAGAGAAACATAAATGATGAGAGAGAATTATTGATTGGCTGCCTTCTGCACGACCCCTACTGGGGATCCAGCCTGCAACCCAGGCATGTGCCCTTGACCAGAATCAAAACTGGGACCATTCAGTTCCCAGGCCGATGCTTTATCCACTGAGCCAAACCAGCTAGGGCCCAAATTTTTTTCTAAGAGTACACTCAATACAACCTCAATAAAAGATTTTAAGCCTTATATTGTGAATTTAGATTCATTTTCTACTGCAGAAAATTAAAAGTGATTCTGATAATTTCCCAAATTTGAAACATAGTGTAAAAGGCTGTTTGCTTAATTAAGGCCATTGACAACATCAATGATTTTTCCTTCCGTGTACTCTAAAAATGTTCTCACTCAGGGTCCTTTTTATGAAGATTTCTGGGAAAATAACTGTCCAGTCCCAGTGTCAAGAATAGCAGTACTATGGGTTGAATACCATTTACATTTAGCACTGGCTACCAGACAACTTCTAGCAGCAAGTTTAAATAGAACATTTTCCCACATAACAGCTATAACAATTACTGAAATGTTTCCTTCCTTTGTTGCTGAAGTCAGATTATTTTGACTTTGACCAGAAAAAAAGGACAAGAAATGTCTACTTAAGGATGTAGACCCTTTTTGTTCTAAGCTTTTTCCTATTCATTTCTGTAAGTATAGGGTAAACAAACAAATAAAGCCCCCACAAAGGTTCCAGAAACTGTAAGTAGCTATGATCCTTGTCCCAATTCTAGAATTAAAGGTAAGCCATCCCGTTTTCCTCACCCTTCCCTGGGTACCTTTCATTCAGTGATGTGAGGAAAAGCACACAAAGTGAGGGCCAGAAGAGGGAGGTTCTAGCTTCAGCCACGACCAATTAGCTCTACGACTTTTTTGTGTGGTTCGGCACCCTTATCTTAAAATGTGGGTGTTGAGTTGGATAACCTCTAAGGTTCTTCTAGAACTGAGCCTGTCTTCATTACAGAATATTTTAGGGACCATGGAAACACATTTCCATTCCAGTCCTCTGATTCAGGCCAGGAATGAGTACTGTAGTCCACTGTTACTTCTGTTCCCAAAGCTCAACCACTCTCATGATCTTCCATTGTCACCAGCATTTTCTAGGAATGCCCTTTGTGACCAGTTCCTGAGCACAGAATCCTTTAACAGCTTCTGTCCAGCAGTACCCATTCTACCCTGTGGGTAGCTCAGAAGTAGGCAGTGGGGCGTAGCAGGGCTGTGAATGCAGGTTCTGATCAGAAGAGACTTCTTACCAAAGAGCTCAATGTAGACCTCCTGAAGTGTATGCACACTGCAGAACTGGTTCAGTTCATGGTGGATCTTGTTGAAGATGAGGGCCTTGTCATAGTCAGCAGTATAGTTCTTCACTATATCATATACTGGAAGGGAAGGAGAGATTCCAGAATAAAAGGCAGGTCTCAAAACTTGCAAAATAGAGACTCATATAGAGAGCAGGCTGACAGCTGTTGGGAAGGGTGACTGGCACTGGGAGGAGGGTGGAGGAATTGTGCAAAAAAACACCAATGGATGTAAACAGTGTGGTGATTGACAGGAGGTGTGGGGTGGAGAGAGGTGGAGGAGAGTATGGGGGTGTAAATGGTGATGAACACACAATACAGTGTAAATATGGTATGTTGAAGAATTGTGCACCTGAAACCAGTATAATTTTGTTAACTAGTGTCACCCCAACCTATATATATATAAAAAGCCAGTGACCAGAATACTGTAATGACCAGAATGACCAGTCACTATGACATTCACTGCTGCCAGCGAATAGGCCTGATCATGGGTGGGGCCAGCCAGCCAACCTCCTGAGGCCCCTCCCACTGGTCAGCCCCACTCCGATTGCCCCCCTTACCCTAATAGGTGGTAGGGCCAGATGGCCAATTGCCTACAGCCCCTCTCCCCTGGCTGGCCTGGCCCTGATTGGGCCCTAATTGGGCCCCAATTGGGGCGGGCCAGCCGGCCAACCTCCCACCATGTCCTCCTCCCAACAGGCCTGGCCCTGATCTGCCCCAATGAGGGCCGGGCTGGCTAACCCCACCTGTGCATGAATTTGTGCACTGGGCCTCTAGTAAATTCAATTAAAAGGAAAAAAAAAAAACCCCAAAAATCTTTCTCAGACATCGAAGGTCTTCCTTCCTGAGGTGCTGCAACAGACACTTGGGGGGCATTTTGGGGAAAGTAATCTGGTGGTGGGAGTCAATTGAAAAACTGTACCTGCACTTGGGACCAGGAAGTTCACCACTTCAATTCTGTCAAAGTAGATCATCACACCACCACTAAGAGGAAGAATGGACAAAGAAGTCATGGGTAAGCTCTGGAATATAATCACAAAACCATTCCCAAACCTAAGAAAATCAACAATAATTCCTTAACATTATTTAATACCCAGTCATTCAAATTTCCCCAATGACTCCCATTATAGACTGAATTATGTACCCTCATAAATTTGTATGTTGAAACTCTAACCCCCAATGCGACTATGCTGGAAGACAGAGCCCTTAGTTAAGGTTAAATGAGGTCATAAGGCATCTCTTTCTCCTCCTCTTCTCCCATGTGGAGAGAAAAGTCTGTGTGAGGGCAAAGCAAGGCAGCCAGCTGCAAGTCAGGAAGAGAGGCTTCACCAGAAACCAATCCTGACAGCACCTCGATCTTGGACTTTGAGCTTCGATGACTTGAGAAAATAAAGTTCTGTTGTTTAAGCCATCCAGTCTGTGGTACTGTGATGGCAGCCCAAGCTGAGTAATAATGGTTTCATCAAGTTTTTATAGCTGTTAGTTTTGGACCAGATTCTAATTAAGGGTCACCTTTGTATATGTTTATCTTTTAAGTCTCCTTTTCAACCCAATGCCCCTCCAAATACAACTTTGTGCCAAGATTAGACCTGTTATCCTGTGGGTTGTTCCAAATCTGGACCTTTCCAAATGTTTCCTGTGGTGTTGTTTACTGTTATCCCAGTTTAGACCTTCTTTACTTTCCAGCCAGATCACTATGGTGGTATCGTCTTTGGATTTCCTGCCCTTAAGGCCTCCCCCACCATTAAGACATTCTCTATAGTTAGTTATGCTAAAGTCATTTTCCTCTATCAAGTTACTTATCTGCTAAAAACCTTCAGAGGATCCTCACTTCTAACAGAAAAAGTCCAAACTTCTTACAGCATTTGAAGCCCTTCCAAAACTGTCTAACTGCTGTGATTTTTCTCTACTGCACTCTGCCACCTAGTGGAATCAGAACATAGGGAGCTAGGGGGCAGGGAACATGCTAAAACCAAGGGGTGCCTCCCTTTCCACTGCCTCTTACTGCAGTCAGCCCGACAGCGCTTTCTCTTATTTGGGCTTAATAGCTTCATTCCAGGCACTTTACCTAGTCCCACAAGGTACATTCTTCACCTCATCTGTCTGCAGTGTGGTCTGGAAATAGAGGAGACACAAAATGCTATAAGATGGGCAGTGACAAACAAGTAACTTATTTTTGGAATCCCAAATGTCCTTGTTCTTTAGTACCTATTTGGGTTGAGCTTTGTCTCTGTTAACCATGAATACCCCTCCGAATCCTCCTGACATACAAGGTGTGAGACTAGCCAAACAAAGGTACTTTGCCAGCTTCCACCGTAAGTGAACCACTACATGAATGAGCTGGGTAATACTAGTTTAGTGAAAAAGACCCTGGACTAGGAATCCCAAGATCTGTGTTTACTTTCATCTCTTCCATTTACTGGTCTTGAAACAGATTCTTTACTTAACCTGTCTTAGCCTATAGCACCTGCTCAGCCCATTCTCAGGATCACTGTGAGACCCAAATGAGATAATGTGCATAAATGCACTTTGAAAACCATAAAGCCGAGTACATGCCAGAAAAAATTTACAAGGATAATACTGATGAAGTATCCCAAGACACTGGACATACTTCAAAGACGGCTAGTCTAACGTAGGGAGGTTTTAGGTCCGTCATAAGTAATCCTACTCCTATTTTAGATGTCATATCCCCTCACCAAGTTCAACTTCCCCCGCCTTTCCCCAAAATTATGTTCACATCTCTGAAGTTCAAATAAGAACCAGCAAAATTACCATATTTTATTTCCATCCAACTTGGTAGCCTGTGATATAAAATGCAGACACACACACTCTACTTTTCCTTCTCTACATTCAAAACAGATTCTTCTATGGCTTTGTCTTCAAGTGAAGAAACATTTCCCAGGGGGGACTCACGGGCCAAGGCAAGGACTCAACTACTTCAACAATCAGGTAAAGTTTCAGAGTTAATGGAGCCTCATTCTTCGTATCTGTAAAACTTATTCTTAAACGACTCCTTGAAGAGGCATCACACTCACCCAATGGCTAAATAATTCCAAATCATGCATTCGTCAACACCCCAAATCTGCAGTTGTCCAACCATCCCACACAAGCCAAATATACCTGCACAGACTTATATGAAGTGATGAAAGGGAGCATGAGATGGAAACCAGGGCCGCTGGTGGAGGTCAGCAGGGCACCGCCTCTGCAGAGGAGAGGAGAGAGGCAGCTTCAGTTTAGCAACAGGTACCTATCACATCAATGAGCGTTGGGCCTACTTTCCCTTCAGCCCCATCAAGCTTTAATATAGAGTGAAAAGTGCCAGAGCCACATCCACAGATCCCTTCCTTCCTCCCAGCTGGACCCGAATATTGTAGGAAGCCCTAATGCTAAAACATAAAACCATTATTCATGCTTTCACAGCAAGAGAAACAGGCACTCAGGCTAAGTGGAATAAAGGCAGCAGAATTCCTGGCTATACTTGAGAGGAAGTCTGTTTTACTTTGTTGTGTCTGCTGAACTTGTGGCAATCCATTTGGGCACTTAACTCCAACAATCAATGAACTGCACTAGTGTTGGATTCCAGTGACATCAACACCAAAAGAATAATTTTAAGTATATTTTACAAATCATTTTAATATATATTTTTTGGCAGTAGAGTTATCTTTCTAATCAAGTTGTATGTAAATGGTAATAAAATTAAAAGCCATTTGGGGGGACATATAAGTAGATGGTAGGGAGAAATAATTAAAGGGGAGTGGGAAACCCAACCAGACTTTTTCGAACTTGGTAGTGGCAATCTAGAAATAAGCACCACAGGGCACATAATAAGAAGGGGCCATAAAGACTTCAAGCAAAAGACTTGGTTATGGAGGTTACTAAAAGGAAAGTAATCCCACGCCTAAGTGCTTCTTTGCTTTACATTATAAAGTTAAACTTTTTTTTTTAAAAAAAGGAGCAATAAAATAAATAGTAACATAATGAGCTTATAAGAACCACTATCCTAGGGTTTGCCTTGATTGATATAAATCAACCTGCAGGTGCTTTCATTTTTTCCTGAAATGTTAATTTTAAAGAGTAGGTTCAAATTCGCAGAGCAGACTATCTTCTCAAGTTGCCATCAAGAACTGGTACTCAGCAGAGGTAACCTTGTGGCACCAAGATGCTGAGAGGGATATAGGATAAGGTGACCAGATTTAAAGCGGTACACCATTGACGGGGGGGGGGGGTTTCTTTGTTTTCCTTTTTTAAATTATTATTACCTAAAATATTACAAAGAGTAATCAGGACTTTTTTAAAACGCCGCGGGACGCGGGACAAACTGTTAAAAATCGGGACTGTCCCGCCAAAAGCGGGACGTCTGGTCACCTTAATGTAGGAGAGAACAATGTTTGAGAGAGAATCTGCAAGGAGCTCTGGCTGCTTGTCTCAATCCCTATATACAGTTATCAATCGCCATCCATCAACTTGGACTACTAAGCTTTAGTTTACATTTGTGTGTGTGTGTGTGTGTGTGTGTGTGTGTGTGTGCGCGCGCGCGCGTATTTCCCATCCCCATGGTCACTAACACAAAAGCTCAACTAAAGGACTTCCACAGTCAACAAAACATAAACATAAGTATTCAGCAGAATCTGCTAGACAGTGACTAGGAAAGAGTCATTTCACAGAACGTTGCAAGCTCCTCCCTGTCTCTGCCTTACCTGTAATATACCCCAATATGTCCCTCTTCTATCTTGTGCACGGCTGAGAAGAGAGCTGCACAAAAGAAACTGGCAGCCACAGCCACAACTGCTCCCAACTGAGCCATCAGTGAGCCTTTATCCTAGGGAAGAAGACAGGGGGGGAAAATGTGTCTGGTCTGCCCTGCAGGAGAAGGAGCTACGACAGCGAGAGGACCTCACCACGCTGAGCTCCCTGGCTCCCAGCTAGCCTGCCGTGGGAGCCCGAGGCCGGATGGACCGCGCTCTTCATCCCTGCGCTCAGCCAGCATTCCCATCCCCTCACTGTGGAGCTCCAGTCCCCACCTCGCCGAAGAGGCAGTGATTGCACGCAGCCGCAGCCCAAGGGAGAACCAGTGCCAGCTGGGCAGCGTTCAGAACACAGCCTTCCCTTCCTGTGAACACCAACGTGCTGTCACAGGAGCCACTCACGCTGGGAAAAGGGAAAGAGGCAGCTGCAGTAAGTTGGCGCAAATTACAGAGGAAGTCAAATGACAGGCAGTTGTGGCATGTAATTCTGGTCAGAGCCTCCCCGTCCTAATTGCCTGCCACTTCAAAGGAAACCATTATTTACTCCTTTCGGAGGCTGGGGACGACAGACAGCATGCACACCGCGGTCCCAGGGCGGGGCTCTCTGGCCTTCGTCCACCTTCCCGGTTACTCCTTTGGTCCTAATGGGAGAGGGCTCTGACCACACTCCCTCCGGTACACCTGACCGGTTCTTTGCACTTGACAGGTCCCTAAGCCCGGGGCTAGGAAAGGTGGTTCCCCAGGAAAGGCTCTGGACGTCTGGGTCCCACTGTGTTCGGGCACCAGGATGCTCATTTCCTTTCCACCGAGTGATCTGGAGCAACTAGGTCCACTGACGCCGAAGTTCACAGCCGGGCGCGCCCGGGCCCACCCGCGCAGGGCGTGGATGCTGCCTCGTGGGTCTCCGAGCAGCCGGGCGCGGACATCTGCGAGGCGCTCGCTTTACCTGGGCGGCCTCCAGCTACGGATTTGCAGCCACGTCCTTTCTGCAAAAGCCCTTCCCTTCCGAGGTCACCCCCGCCCCACCTCGCGCCCCTTCCTAGAGAGAAGGTTGCGCATCCCCAGGGCTCTGGGTAGGGGCCGGGGCTCCCAGCGCCTCTGCCCGGTCCCGCTCGGGAGCTAGAGAGAGAGAGAGAGAGATTCGGGAGAGAGAGGGCTGCGGTCTCGCTCCGGGGGGACCGGAGGCTGCAGGGGTGGGCCCGGGCGCCGCAGCTAGGCCCAGTGCACGCACTAAGGGGCGGGGGCCGCGTACCAGGTGTCCCTCCAGGCGCTCCGTACCCGTCCGAACCCCTTCGCAACCGCAGAAACCGCCACACCCCTCCGCCCGCCACTTCCTTCCGGGCGGGCCCGTCGCGGCGATGACGCCCTGAGTTCACGCGAGAAGACCACACCTCCTCATCTCCTTCGTGAGCCCCGCCCCGCGCTCCGAACGGTAGTGTCGCAGGACGGCCGCCAGGGGGCGCCCGCGACAAGGGCCCGGCGGTCTGGGACCTGGGGCTAGGGTTTCAGGGGCGCGGGTGGTGCGGAGCGCCTGGCGAGTGACCCCTGGGAGGACGCGAGTGGTGCTGAGCGTGTCCTTTTCCGGCGTTTTGGCTCTGGAGATTGCTCTGGATCCTCCTCCACATTCGGTCAAGACTGTTTTGTGTGTGTGTGTGTTTTTTTTTTCCTCTGGAGCAGGTACCAGCGATTTGCAACAGTTTTCAGCCCCCTGCTCGCCGCTTTTCTGCAGCACCGCTCCCTGAAACACCTTTTCAATGTGCAGATTAGCACCATCACGTCGCTAATGAACAGTCCCTACTTTTAGTTGTCCTTTATGCTTTGGTAGGAGCTTTGGCCTTTGAGGTCCCCTACGGCACCACAAAACAGATTAAGGAGGAGTTATTATTCCAATTTTAGTGGACACAATTCTAAATTCAGTGAGGAGCGAGGGTAACGGTGGATGGAAGCCTCCTGGGCGCTTCCTTAACTTCAGGAGCTTAATTCACGGCCTGGGTAACGCCTGCCACAGGCGGAGCGGCCGTGCACCTCCTCGGCTCCCTGGCTGGACTGTAAGTCCTCTGAGGGCAGAGGCCGCTCCCCCCTCGGCAGGCGGGGCCCTGGGTGCTCAGGAAACACACACGGAGCCGTGGAACCAGCGCCGGGATCCGGGCTTTGAGTCTCTCACTCGCAGGGCCTCAAGTTGTACACAGCTTTCACTGTTCGGCACCATCATACATTGCTAATTGAAGTTGTTGGCGGCAGAGACAGAGTCCACTTAATTACAGCCTCCAGTAAGTGAAAAGCTTGTATCCAGGGCAGATGGCAAGCTGGTGGTGGTAGATTTAGGACCGAGGGAAAAGGAAAGTGTCGCTTTCCCAGGCATGGCTGCGTGGGGTTCGCCTGGGATCACCCCGGGTTTGCTCTCGGTGGGTTTGTGTTGGGAAGTTTCAGGATCGTACGGTTCAACCCACACTGGTAGGCTGCGTGGTGCGGCCTGGGAGCTCTCCTCTCCCCACCTTGTTCCTACAATTCCCCCTTGTTGGCCGGTCTCCTGATTGATCCTATCAGAACTTGTTCAGCGATATAATGCAGATTGCATGCTTAATAGATGTTTATTTTAAAGTTGAGTGAATGAATAAGAGAAATGGAAATATTGGGGTTTATCAGGCCCAAGGAATGGGGCTCCCCCTGAAGCATAAAGGGTTTAAATTAAGTTGTAATTTATGAATTTCCCGACTATTAAACTTGGTAATGAACTATGCGCAGAAGTAGGATTTTATTCTCAGGCCGGCTCTTTTTTTTTTTTTTTTTTTTTTTTTTTTTTTTAAACCAGGCTTGAGTTGTTTAGTAGTGGCCTTGCCTAGAGGCAGGGGGTGGATTTTAGTAGATCATTTCTGAAAATCCCTTTCTTAAGAGACCTGTGATGGTTATGACTCAGTGTGCAAAGTTATCAGAGCGGGTAAGTCCGTCACGATTTATTTAACGAAAGTGTTTAAAAATCCATTAAAAAAAACTTGCAGTACAGTGGCTAAGCTCAGATATTCCACAGTCAAGTGCCAGGATTTAAATCCACCTCCTCCCCCGGCTTCTTATTAACCGTGTGATCTTGGTAAATCACTTAATGTGCCTCCGTTTCTTCATATGTAAAGTGGGGGTGATAATAACAGTATGAACTTGTTCTTAGGGTTAAATGACTGCTTAAGAAAAGCATGTACAATGTTTGGCGCATTTTAAGGGTTCATTGTATTAGCTATTGTTGTTTCAAATAGCACATTCCCTTAATGTGTTCTTACCTGTTTGTGGATTCAGATTATTAAAATAACAGAAGGTGAGAGAAAGGTAAACTGAAAGTTATGTGGTATTGAGTAATAACAAAATGAAAGTATACCTCAATAATAGGGATTTCATAAAGCATTATTAAGTGGTATGTACCAGGCCCTTGTTTTTTTATAATCGTCAGCTCAGCCCTTTGAGTTCAACTCCATTTTAGAGGAGGAAGTTGAAGCTTTGAGAAGTTAAGGATTGACCAAGATCACCAAGCTTGTAGATTGCAAAGGCAGAATTCATGTGGCCCAGGTCTATTTCTTCATTATAGTAAACAAATTAGAAAATAATGATTCAGCCTAAAACACATACATACACAAACACACTTACAACATACATTTTACCTGTAACCTTTTAGGAATGTAGGCCAGTGGTCAGAAATTGCAAAACTTTAAATCAGGCCAGTCCGTTTTGCATTTGTAGGTTGAAGCAGGATAAAAAAAAAAAATACTCCCACCACACCATCCACATCTCCCTGCCTCTGGATGGCAGCGTGTTTAGTCCTCTAACAAGCTCCTTGGTGAGAGTTGCCACTCTAAAGAGAGAAGAAACCCCTGCTTTCATAAGTAGAGCCCTTTTTATTAATAATGTGGGGTAGCCCCAAAGGAACCAGGCAACTCTTAAAATGTTTGGTTCCAGTTTATTTATGTCACAAGATTTGCTTTTTCTTCTTGACTTTACCCCCTAAATGGAGAATAAAAGCTGTCTTTCAGAATTTGACCCCAGCAAGATTTTGGTGAGCTTGGGGAAAAGGAGTGAACTATATCCTTCATTATTAAGAGGGTTTTGCTTAGAACTTTCCCCTCTTATTTTCAGTTGGAAAAACCAGGATTGATGTCTTCTAACAACAAAAGGATATTTGCTTGGGGCTAGTGGTGATTCCTAGATCGAGTTCTGTAAAGAGATCAAAGAGGAAATCATGAAAAAGAAAATGGAGTTGAAGTCAGTTGGAAGTCACCTAGAGATCACTTTGTGATTATGTGTTTATGGCTTTATTGAGGTATAATTGACATATAATAAAAGTCCATATAACATGTACAACTTGATAGGTTTTGACATACCTGTGAAACCATGACCACAATCAAGGCAATGAACACATGCTTCATGCCCCCAAATTTTCTCATGTCCCTTTGTAAGCTCTCCTTCCCATTCCTCTTCATGACCTGTCCCCCCATTTCCAAGTAACAGCTGATCTGCTTGTCACCAAAAATTAGTTTGCATTTTATAGAATTATATATAAGTGGAATCATATAGTTTATATTATATTATATATATTTTTTTGGGAGGGAGGCTGGCTTTTTCCCCCTTTTTACCCAGAGTAATTATTTGGAGATTCATCCATGTTGATGAGCATATCAATAGTCCATTCCTTTTTATTACTGGTAATATTCAGTTGTACAACAATTTGTTTACTCATTCATCTGTTGATGGACATATACATTGCTGCCTGGATTTTAATCCAACCTATTTGTTTCATTCATGGGGGACAGAGGGCAAAGGGGAGGAAGTCTTCAGAGAGGGGACTTAATCAGATCCACAGTGCATATGGGGAATGGTGAGAAAGCAGGCTGCTACCCTGGGAAACTGTGCCAACAGGCCTGACAGCTTGAGGTGTGGCCTGGCTGGTTTTGCCTGGGATGATCATTCTTTTGACATCTCTGAATACATAATGTTAGGAATTGAAAAAAAAAAAGATTATATAGCATTCTGTCGGCATATGTTTATCTATGCATTTCTCTGTATCATTGAGAGACTCCTTTTGTCGTAGACAAAGAATACCTCATGTACTTAGCACGTGAATCTCAGAGTATAAGGGAAACCAGGTTCCATTCTAGGCCAGTCTTTTCCCATCTCCTCTCTCCTCAGGGACCCAGAGCCTGCAATTATCTCCTTACTCTACTGTTCTTCAGCTGCAGCCTGTAGTCTTGTGCAGGTCCCTCCCACCCCTCAAGCCCCTCTGCTGATGCTGTGTAAGCCTGTAGTTCTCGCCTGATTTGTGTTCTTCCTTTTCAAACAAAGTTCGTTAAAAGTCTTTTCTTCTTTATGCTCCATGCCCTTGTTTTTCAGGCCTCAGTTCCCTTCTCGGATGCCCTTGGTGCTGTTGGCCTACCCCTTAATGTTTAAACCTCCCACCCTTGGCCTCCATGAATGACGCTGCCCCTCCTGGTTTCCCTCCTACGTATCCAAGTGTTCCCTTTGCAGTCTCCATCATGAGCTCATCCTCACATGTTCCTCAGAACTATCCTTGACCCATTTATCTTCTTTTTTTGCCTTCTCTTTCTGGAAACTTTCTTTGCTCTCAATATTCTAATTAGGTGGTTGTTGATGATTCAACCAAGTGCATGTTAATAGCCACAGAGTGGCAGACTAGAATACCATCTCGTTGGATGTTGGAGGGGGATAAACCCATCATGTCTCAAACTGAACTCGTAGTTTATCTCAAATGTTTTCCTCCCAATAAAGGAGTCAACATGCATTCAACCATCCAAGCCAGACAGCCTCTACCTTAATCTGCCCCATCATTTAGTTGTGTGGTTCTAAATTATCCCTTGACCCTGTGCTCGCCTCTCTACACATGCTCCCACTTCAGGGCCTTATCACTTCTTACTTAGATCATTGTAAGAATCTAAGGTTAGTGAACTTATTCCAACGTGTAGCTTACCCTTAATCAGTGCATCTTCCACATGGTGCACCATGTGGTCTTTGTATACCTTTTCTGCTTAAAAACCCAGTCATAGGCTCCCTGCAGAAAAGAACTTCAAATCTCTTAGTATGTCATGTAAGGCCTTTATGTGATCCAGCTTTTATGATGTTCTGCTGTTGTTTTTTATGTTTTACTAGACCAACTCTTTATGACCCTTCTAAATGCTGCTTCTCTGCATTTCCACAACATTTTGTGCATTCCTCTTGTGTGGCACTCTCTTGAATCTACTGAAATACTCCGGTTATACGTCAGTACTACCCTCAAGAATATAAGCTCCTGGAGGGCAGGGCTTTGTTTTATGCATCTTCGTGCCCCCCACCCCAACCCCAGAGGGTCAAACATCATTCCTAGCACATAATTGGCACTCAATAAGTGCATATTAAATAAAATAATAGACATTGTATGACTCTTTAGGATATAGCAAGTGCTTTCAATTACATGAACTCATTTCATCCTCATAATAATCCATAAAGATAGTTTCACTATAATCTCATTTTACAAATGAGTACATGCAGGTTTAGAGGGTGAAGTCACTTCTCAAAGTCATGAACAGATCATCTGATTGTCAATCCAATATTTGCCCCCGATATTTGTAAATTGGGAAAATGTCAATGTATGAGGACAGAAATTTAGTTCAATAAACATTTATTAAAGACCTACTAACTATAAGTCAAAACCCTAAGTGATGAAAGCACAGAAAAAGAATGGGAGGGGCCTCTTGTACCTGTTAGGGTTCTATGGCATGGTTCCTCACCCTTTCCGCTATTAATATTTTAGGCTGGATAATTTTGTTGTTGTTGTTGTTGTTGTTGTTGTTGTTGTTGTTGTTGAGGGGAAGAGCTGTCTTCTGCACTGGAGGATGTTTAGCAGCATCTCTGACCTCTATCCCTAGATGCTAGTAATAAACTCCATTCCCTCCTACACAAACCCAATCAAATATGTTTCCAGACATTGCCTAATGTCCCCTGGTGTGTGTGTGTGTGTGTGTGTGTGTGTGTGTGTGTGAGACAAAGTTGCCCCCAGTTGAGAATCACTCTTGTATAGCAAAGCTTAAAAGGGAGGTTGTGAATGGAAGAGCAAGCTTTCCAGGCATCCCAAAGTATGACAGTTGTTGTATCAGTGTGGTTCTGTCTGGGCAAAGAGAGTCGGGGCAGGACAGAATGGAGGAGAGGTTATGAGTGTGGCTTCATGGAAGCAGAGCCCAGGAGGAGTTCTGGAGGTAGGAGGAAGATGGGGGCTGGTACCGCTGGATGGGGTCCTGGGGAACCTGTAGGGATAAAAACCCCTGGCTATGGGGATGGGAGCGGTAGAGACACTTAGGCGTATGCTTGGAATGTAGATTTCAGTTTATTCTACTGAGCTGAATACCAAAAGAGGGAAATTACTTGTTCTCGAGAAGATCAGACTTGGGGAGAGGCCCGGCTGTAAATCCTGGAGGGAGGACTTTAATGCCACTTAGAAATCAGGCCTGAAACACCCATAATGTTTGTCAGTCCACATTTTAGTGTTCTTGAGAAAGTGTGCAGGGTGTGGGGGATGAAATATGGCAGGTATTTGATTTAAAAAGCCTGCACAGATTTAATGTCCTGATAAAATGTATTAAATCTTTTAAGGTTTTAATGAATCTAGTATGTGTTTCATAAATCAAGAACTCTGCTAAGCCGTCTCCTGGTTTAATAAGAGTAAACTAGGAAATTGCTCTGAGCAGAAGCAAAATACATTTATATCACATTGAAAAGTAATAGATTTTTAAGCTGAGGGGGTCTTTCTGGGCCTTTTAAGCTGTTTGCTTATTACATTGCTCCAACTCCTTCAAATATTAAACCCCGGGCAAACACGTGCTTAACTATATCAAGCAGTGAGCTCGCACAAAGGTAAAGCTGATTTGTAAAGAGCAGAAAACAAAGCCAGTATCTCCTTACCCTGAGACCTCAGACTAAGTTGATTTCTGCACTGAAACCTGGCTTACGTGTATCCAGGCTCAAGGTGGTTGGTTAAAAATCGTTATTAACTGTTATTAGGTTCCCTTTCCTAAACTCATTCACTCCTCTATCCTCACCTCCTCAACACATTTTCTGGATGGAAGTGGTAAGTGCGTAAAATACTTGTTGACTTTTACAGCCGATGGTGGAATGGCCTGTTGAGGTGGCTGGTCAGATTGTCCAGAGCAAGCATGCAGAACCTTCTTTCCCTGGTCTCTAACCCAGGGCTGTAATGTTCACGTGCCAGCAGGGGCAGGGAACTAGGTTTGGATGTAACAGATGGGTCTCTCTGGGCAGACTAGGGATCAGAATCCCCTGTCACTCAGCTTCCTTTGTGGATGGGGCAGGTTCTGGGTGAGATGGTGGTTCAGGGCGCTGGGAGTGAGGTATGTTGGGGGAACGAGGGAGGGGGTGTGGATGGGGCTGGAACATTCCTGTGCATAAAAGCTGGCAGGGCTTGTGAGCTCTGCAGGGGAGGGAGCCGGCCCCATAAAGCTCAGTGTGGAGAAGCCTGTCCAACCTCATTAGCTGTCACGGGCAACAATACTGATCTGGCAATAAAGGCGATTCCAAACCTGTTGGTCATTAATCACCCGCCTGACAGTTGCGAATGGAAGTGGAAAAACCTCATCCCCCCCTCTAGCCTTTCCCTCCTCCCCTGGCCCAGCTCTGGGGTTTCAGGTTACCTCTCTCTCTCTCTCTCTCTCTCTCTCTCTCTCTCTCTCTCTCTCTCTCTCTCTATATATATATATATATATATATATATATATATATATATATATCCCTGCTGGGGGCTGGTCTTGTTCCCTGCCATTTTCCAAGGGGCCAGTTTCAGCTAGGAGAGGCCACAAGTTGGCCAGCACCTGGCAGACCTGATTCCTGCACAGAGAGGAGGGAGTGAGAAGGTGACAGGAAGTGGCCTCAGAGGTCAGCCCACACTGTGACCCCTGTGATCCAGGGCTGGGTCTCGGCAAGCTTGTGGACATGGAGAATCTTGTCGTCAGCCTTCCAGCCTGCCTTTCCACACCCTCCCCCTCCTTCCCTGGCACTCCCTGCTCTCCCTCCTTCAGCCACTAAGCGTCACATATTTCGCTTTAGGTTCCTTTTCCTACTCTTCCCGCCCCCTACCCTCCGTTCCCAAATAAGCAGATCTCAGTGCAGGGTAAGTTTTCATCTCAGTCCTTCATGGCCTACTCTGAACGGAAGCCCCTGTCCTTTCCCAGAAGCACTTGTCTTGTCAGCCTCACCCCCAACAGGGGCATTTGGTGGACAGTGACATTTGGTGACAGCAATGTTTAGTGTGTGGAGGTGTGGTCAGTCGGTAGGGTGGGAGGGGAGGCCTGGTCTTGAAGGCCGCTCACAGGAAGTGCAGCTTGGTTGCTTGGTCTGCCTCTGAGTTTTGTATCTGGAGAAAGGAGGATGGAGGAGGAAAGGCGGTGCACTAGGGAACATCCACACACGAGACCAGGTGAGGACTCACCAGCTCTTCAGATTCCTGGCATGCTCTTCAATGCCCTTGAGCCCGGGTGCCTTCAGGAGCAAGGAGGTGCAACTTTGCAGTTTCAGAGAAAGTGGAGGGAGGAGGGGTGGAAGAATTAGCCAGGAATTTCTGAACCAGTAGCCTGAATATAGCTTACATACTCCTTGGCTCCTGTGATGGGCAGGGCAGGCATGAGCGAGAGTAAACAGAATGCTGATGACCCTGGAGGGGGAGACATTGCAACATATATTTTCAAGTGATGGAAAATAGTCCTCTAGTTTGCCCAAACTTTTCTGAGTCCCGTGGGTACAGATTGACCGTGGCCTGGCCGAGCCCATGTTTGCTGGTGCTGCCTGTTCTTTCCATGGCCGAGGACAGGAACATCTGTGCACAGCTGATCCATCCACATGACTTTGACAAAGACAGATTCCCATGACAAACTAATAAGAACAAAATGGAAAAAAAGGATAGGCATAATTACAGGTTTCTGGGCGTGCTGTAATTTCCCTTATACCCTCTTACTCCTTCGTGTGTTTTTTTTCTTTTTTCTAATACTGTGGTTGTTTTTACCTCTATCTCCACATTAGAATCACTTGGGGAGCTTTTAAAAAATCGTGGTGGCTGGGCCATATTCCTGGTGTTCTGATAAAGGTGGTCTGGGGTGGGGCCCCCACATGGAGATAGTTTTAAAGGCTCTTCAGGTGATTTGAATCTCAGCTAGGGCTGAGAACTACTGCCATGATGTTTTCAAACTCACCATGGCAGTTCACACCATGGCATCTTTGCTCTTGAGGTTTTCTGTGCTTTGAATGCTCTCTTCTCTTCTCTCTGCCTCTTGACCAACCAACTGGTGCCACCTGTGTCAGGTGCCACTCCTGAACCAGTGCCTGGCATCATTCCAAAAAGAGAAGGAAAGGATGTGACCCCTCGTTGGGGAAATAACACACACACACACACACTCACACACATACTCACTCACGTTTCTATTTAAATACTAAATGGTCTGATACAAAATAGAGGTACTATACAAGCTCAGAGGAAACAGAAGTCAGCGAGGCAAGTTGTATGGAGGAAGGGGGCTGGGCTGAGTATTAATGGGTGGTTTGAGTTTGAGTAAAGGGTCAGGAAGAGTAGGGGATTTTGATGGAGGGACTGCGTGAGCAAATGAGTAGAGGCTGAAATGATCAGGGCATGTGCTGGGGACAAGGAGATTTGCTTGACTAGATAGGAGGCTCACACCAGCCCTGTCTCCTCCTTCAGCCTGTGCTCATCCTTGCACAGCTCCTACAGCATTGCTGTGGGTTCCTCTGTCACTGGTGTGTACTGTTCTGTCATTTCCGTGTGTGTCCCTACTTCTAACCATCAGAGTTGTAAGCAACTGAAAGGCAGGGACTATACTATATATAAGTTGGGGCCTATCATTCAATTCAGTCCAATTCAACATATATTTATTGAGTGCCAGTTCTAGGTTTTTGAGATTCAACTAAACAGACAAAGATACTGCCCCTTCGCCTGCCCCCCGACCCCCGACCCCCAGCTGAGATTCTAACAGGGAATACAGACAAGCACACACACTATAAGTCAGGGGTGGGAACCTTATTTCTGTCAAGGGCCATTTAAATATATATAACATTATTCATGGGCCATACAAAATTATCAACTAAAAAATTAGCCTGCTGTATTTGGTCAAACATTTTATTAACTCACCCCTAATGCCTTGGCAGGGCCAGACCAAATGATTTTGAGAGCCTTATATGGCCTGTGGGCTGGATGTTCCTCTCTCCTGCTATAAGTAATATAGAGATGAATTATATAGTACAGTGAAAGGTGACAAGTACCATGGAAAAAAGAAAAAGAAGAACAGGGTAAGGGGGATCAGGAGTGAATGTGTGTCTGTGTCTGCGTGTAGCGTTATTACATGGAAAGTATTAAATAGAAGGCATTATTAATAGAGGTATGAAATTGAAGGTCAGGCTAGATTTTATTGAGAAGTTGAGCACTGATCAGAGGCTTGAAAAAAAACTGTGGGATTTACCTAAGTGGCTATCTGGGAGAAGAGTTTTTCAGACAGAGGGGACAGGTAGAGCCAAGTCCTAAGATAGAGCACTCCTGGCATGTTTGAGGAAGGGCCAGGAGGCATGGGACTGGGGCCAAGTGACTGCGAGGCAGTGTTGGGAAAAGACCCCAGAGCTGGATCATGTAGGGTCTCAGAAGCCCCCTAAGGACTTGGGCTTTTACACAGTAAGACGGGAGTCCTTGAAGGGTTTCAATCAGTTGAGTGACATGATCTGACTTACTTTTTAAAAAATACATTTTATTGATTTTTTTACAGAGAGGAAGGGGGAGGGATAGAGAGTTAGAAACATCGGTGAGAGAGAGACATCGATCAGCTTCCTCCTGCATACCCCCCACTGGGGATATGCCCGCAACCAAGGTACATGCCCTTGACTGTCATTGAACCGGGGACCCTTGAGTCCGCAGGCCGACGCTCTATCCACTGAGCCAAACCGGTTAGGGCAGGGCTGACTTATTTTTAAAAGCATCTCTTGGGCTGCTGTTTTGAGAGTAGTCCATGGGGGTTGGGGAAGGGTGTAGGGCCAGGGCAGAAGCAAGGAGATCTCTCATGAGATTGATTTTATAGACACAACTCAACTCATGCAAGTCTATGAAAGAAGACCTTTACAATATGCCCATGGGAAGGCTGCACACGATTCCTACGTGCTCGTTGGAGCATCGTTATGAGGTGCACATTATTTAGATTTTGGACCTGACCAACCAGCTTACTCACTAGGCTTGATTTCAAGAGACATTTCTCTCACCTAATCAGCACACAAAGATTTGTCTTTGTCAGTAAAGAATGTGATGGGCTTTGAAGGTGGTTTTCTAAGAGTTCCAGAATTCAGACCAAAGTTACTGGACAACAGCTTTAATGGGACGATACTTATCTCGATCTTACTAAGTCTTACTATGTTAGCTAAAAAGTTCTACTTAACAGTATTTCTTCTGAGTGGAGGGTGGGCACTCAGCACTAAGCACACTCAGCGAGTACTTGAGGGATGGAATTGCGCCTTGAGCGTGCTGGTATGTGCTAATTTGCAAGGCAGTATTAAAAATTCCATTGGAATCTCCAAATCCAAGTGATTTTAAGAGGGTAAACTATATTTTTTCCTGCATATTTAAAGGAGGCCTTTACCTTCTTCCCTTAAGAAGCCAAGGTGACCACAAGGTTAAGCTTCTTATGAGTTCATTTAGGGGAACGAGCAGCCAGGAGGGTGATCAGCCTGTCACCCAGTCAGCAACATTGTTGAGTGCCTTCTGGGAGTGTAGTCACTGAGAGAGGATACAAAAGAGGTAGAAACTGCCATCTTTGCCCTCATGTTGCCCCCAGTCTGTTGAGGACACTTACAAAGACTCATGCTGGTGAGCCACGGGAGGACGGGAGGCTGCTCGTTACCATTTGCTTGCGTATCATTTTACGCTTCTCAGTGTGCTCTAACATCCATCATCTCATTTTACTTGGTCCTCACCATAATTCCCTGAAATACAATCACAGACTGTTACAGCTGGAAAGGACCTTAGAGATCATCCATTGGCCCAATGCCCTCATCGAGGAGGAGGACACGAGGCCTGGGTGTGTGAAGTGCTTTGCCCTGGGCCATCTGGGAAGCAGAGTTGCAGGAACTGGAACCCGGGTCTCTTGGCTCCCGATCTAAGTTCTTTCCTACACGTTCAGAGCTGTGTTACAGGGTCGAGGTCACAGGCACATTGAGTGACGCGTGGGGGGAGACGTTTAATTCGGCAGGGGGAGAAAGAAGAGGCAGCTAGTGGGAAGAACCCTAACGGTTGTGGCAAAGGAAGGCCAGGCAGGGAAGACGTGGTGACTCACAGAAAGGGTTTGGAAGGTGGGGTCACAGCAGGGTGCCCATAGACCCAGAGTCACAAGAGAAAATGTTAGCTTTTAATGATTATTTTCTGAGGCTGGTCCTCCTACACTAGAGTGGCTGGAGCAGGGCAATGGCAATCAGGGGGCTTAGGCATGCCTAACAGAGCGAAGGCCAGCCAGCGGCAGTAGTTCCAGGATGCCTCAGAAACGAACAGAATTCCTCGGCCTGGAGTGTTTAGGTTCCAACCACTGAGCGGGAACAAAAATCACAGATGTGGGACACCCATGGGAGAAAGTCCCAGCTCCTGCCTGCTGCTTTTAGGGCCACATTTTGGAGGAACAAGACTTGAAAGGGGGAATCAATGGGAATTCAACTTCCCCACCCGCTCACCTGGATAATGACCTTCCCAGTTCTTTCTACTCAAGGCCGTCCATCTTTCACACCACTTTTCATTCTCCTTTCTAGACATCTCCAGCCCCCTCCTCTGAACTGGCCTGTCCTCTGAATACTGGTGGCACTGACCACCTGTGCTACTCATGTGGCCCTTCCCATCCACTGCCCAGGCTGCTCTTCTCCGTCCACTTGTTATTTCTCCAACTAAACTGGGCTACCTGGGCCTCACCTCCCTCCCTTTGTCCCGGGAGGTCAAAGCCACAACATCTCGAGTACTGCCAGGATTCTGTGAATACAAGATCCTTGAATTGATCTGCCCTGTTGGAGCCAACATCTCCTTCCCTGGGCCCTTTGTCACCTTGAACAGTTGGCCCAGAGAATCCTTGCTGAGCCAGTCTTCTGTCCCTATTGCCTGGGACTCTATTTCTAGAACAATGGAATGGATTCCATTCCTCTCCCCAGAGAATGTTGAGTTCCGGCATGGGGGCAAGAGTTCTCTCTTGGCAGAGGAGGAACCTGCCCAGCCAGGCGGGCCAAGGGACCATTGATCTGAGTCCAGTGAAAAAGTGGCTTCTTAGGAGCCTGGGATCCAGGCCCACTTCTAGACAACTTCTTCTTTCAACTCTCTTGCCTGTGTTGCAACTTCACAAACATGCCAGCCCTGGCTGGCCCTGAGACACAGCAGTGATGGTGGTGGTGGTGGTGGGGAGACCACAGCAGGGGTCACATGGAGTGTCGGGGTGGGGAGGATGCAGTTCGAGGTGTCACCTCCCGGAGACTTTTCTCTTGGGGCCTGAGGTGATGTTGCAGGTCTCCAGACACAGTCATTCGGACCCACTCCACCTGACTCGTAAGACATTCACATATAGTGACATATAGATGTCCACATGGGGCACAGTCACACACAGACTTCTCACCCCCTTCTCTTGCCTTTTATCTCTCTCTCTCTCTCTCTCTCTCTCTCTCTCTCTCTCTCTCTCTTTCTCACACACACACACACACACACACACACACAAATACTTAACCAATTAAGTCCGTCGAGCGCTATTTGCAGATGATGGTGTGGAATTGTGCTGGAGTTGTGTCCGGCCTCATTAAATGTCAGCATTAACAATACGGCACTTGGCAATCAAGGCTGCTCTGTGGCTGTTAGTCATTAATCACCATCTGACAGTCCTGAATTGGAAACGAGGAGCCTGCTCACATGTGCTCTGTGTACCTAGTTACCCTCTTGGTAATCAGTCTCGGAAAAGTTTTCTTTGACTCCCTGCCTGGAGGGCCTGTGTCCTGGCGAGGGGGCAGAGGGTCATGAGGCTTTGGGCCCCTCTCCTCCTCCTCCTCCTCACTGGGAAAAGAAGTCAAGGTTCTAAAAAACAGGGGAGAGAGGAGGATATTGTTTTTGGCCTGCTCTTTCCGTCGTAGGCCTGCTTTATGTAGCCTTGTTTTTATATTCTGGCCCAATGGCCAGGAAAATTCCTTTTCTCCCTGAAGAAATCATGAAAGACAGCAGGGAGCTCACTTCTGTTCCAAAAGCTGGTGGGGTAAGTTTGTAAAGTGTATTCTTCCCAAACTGCTCAGGTGAGGACCTCTGTCTGCTAGCTGGGGGGCTCGTCTGATCTCAGGATGGCTTCCAGTAACGTGAGCCTGAATTGCCCAAGGTCTTCTGTGTCCCTCTGCAGAGTGGAGAGGGAGGATGAGTTTCTCTTTGGGATCCGTTCTCATATCCTTCCTACAACCTTATTGCTTTAACGAAGAAATGTCTACAGAGTGCCTGTTGCTCAACAGGCATGGACTGGACACTGAATACAGCAACGGCTCAGGTCAAGGTGGTGGCTTTCAGTGGGTGCAAGAAGGATTAACTAGAGGCTCTTCCTTGTGGCAGGGCTGCTCTTTGAAAGGAAGTCCTCTCTCTCCGAATTCTCAGTGTGTGTGTGTGCTGCCCAGCTGCCAGCTTCTCCCCAGGGGCACTAACCCCGGAGCTGCCTTTCCTGGGAAAATGTTCATGTTCTAGAACTTTCCTGACCTGGCTCCTTCCCACCCCTTAATTGTCTCACATCTCATTCCCTGCAGAGCCTGCTCTCTGTCTACCTGGTGCTGGCTGTTCCCAAACGGGTTTATAAAGAGGGTTGTCTTCTCCCTCTGCCCCTTTGACAAGCACGTTTTTATGATTTTTTTTAGGACTTTATTTTTTAACTCTAAGGAATGAGTCGAGAGGGGGAATTTCAGCTGACATGGTGGGTTGGTAGAGGAAGAAGGTCACGGATGGTCTGCCTAGTTCCAGTGGGTCTCCTCTGTCTGCCTCCAGGGTTCACTGCTCTAGTCAGCATCCTGTGTGGCTGCCTCAGGACCACCCGTCCAGTTCTGCACATGGGGAGATGGACAGAGAAGAACAGACTTCTGGAACAACTGGTTTCCAGGCCATTGGTCAGGGTTTATATTCTCTCTTTCCTGACTGCTCTGGCTTTGTCCCTCCTTTGAGTTTTACCCCCGGGGTCTCTACTCTCACCCAACTAATGGCTTCAGTTCAAAGATGACAACTTTTTAAGCCCTTCAGCTGTTTTCTGGTTAAATGGAATTCAGCAAGCATTTATTGATTGTCCACTAAGTGCCTGGCAGTGTCCTAGGTACATGGAGGACACACAGATTAATAAAACACCTGTCTTGTCTTTAAGGAACTTATGGTCCACTGGAGGGGTAATGAGGTGCCCTCAAATAGAGGACTTTAAAGGGGACAAAAATCAGGGGCTCAAGGGACTCAGAGCCAGGGCATCATGACTGGTTGAGGTGAATATGAGGCCAGTGAACTGGTAAGGAGATGGGCTTTTTAGTGAGAAGGAACAACTCAAAGCAAGAGCTTGATGTCTGGGAAGCTGAGTTGCACTTGGCTCCCCTGAGGGTTCTGGCAGGCAGGGTGGGAAGGGATGTGGGGCCATGTTGTGGGTGATTTGAATGCTAGGCTAAAGGTTTGGCCTTGATTAGACAATGGGCAGCCAATGGGTTTCCAAGAGTAAGAAACACACCCCTCCATTTTTCATTCAAAAATTATCTTTTTGCAAGACAGAAGCCAAGTTTCCCCCAAGCTTCCTACTCTGGGGAAGAACCTTGTAATTATATACTGATTTGAGTGATCATTAGTTCAATCTCTGTCTCCATCAGCAGCTCCACACCACAGCTCCAGGAGCTAGGAGACCTCAGAGCTCTGTCCCAGGCCTCTCATTAACCCTCTGGAGAAATGTGCTTTGACCCAATCGCTTTCTGGTCTCCCTCTGTCTTGCTTTGGTCCAAGGTCCTGTCTTGTCAAGGCAGTTGTTGGTGCCCCAGACTGAAAGGTAACTAGGCAATCAGGGCTCTCCCTCCACACCCCTCGCACCCCTTCTCCTCCAGTCCTTGGTTCTTCAGGTTCTTTCCAGACTCAGGCTGAGTGACTGAGTGTTAGTCCTTCCTGAAGGCATAGCTACAATGGAAAGCACCTCATGACAGGAGAACCTGGCTGCTATTCAGGTGTGGATTTCCCCAGCCTGAGACACTCTTCCCTTCCCACCTGGCTAACCACTTAGCCTTCAGGTCTCAGCTTCAAGGTCATGTTCCCAAAGAGGCTCTCCCTGACCTTAGTTCTAAATGAGCATTCCCTGTCGCACCCTTTCTGTATGCATTCTGCTTTTCTTTCACCGCTGTTATCACAATTTATAATTATACATTGATTTGTTTAGGTCCTCCCTCCCCACCTTGTTAGTTTTTAAGCTCCCTAAAGGCAGGAACTGTGTGTCTTTTTACTCACTTGTATGCCCAGAGTCTAGCCCTGCGCCTGGCATGTGGTAGATGCCAGTAGATGGCGCTGAATGAATGCACTCATAGTGCTGGGTCCATCTGGAGGCCCAATGATCTCAGAGCTGATTGGCCTTTACCCTGTGGCCTGGGCGTAGGTAGACTATGCGGTTCCCCCTTCTTTTTCAGAAGGAAAGGAAAAGAAGACAATGGGGAGTGGCTTGGCATTCTTGGGAACAATCCCCATGGCTGGCCCATGGAATGTGCTTAGCCTGCTTCATAAGAGATCTTGGCGATGGCCCTGGCCATAGGGAGCCAAGCTTCTCCTCTGATAGAGTCCCGAACCCTCAGAGACCGGCTTGGAAAAGGAATCTATGGATGTTCCCAAAAGAAATGCACGTTCTTGACCCCAACTACAATCCGGTGGCTTGTTCCTGAAGGATCCCGAGAAGGTAAACCCCAAAGAATTTTTGGGTGCCATTCTTTTCTCTGAAGCATGAATAAGCCATAGTCTGTTGGGGAAAACAGGAAAGCAGAAGAGGAAGGGAAAGATGTAGAGTTTAGAGCAGGGTTGGTTTGAGGCAAGCAGCAGAGGGGAAAGTTTAGTATTGGGAGGGGTGGTGCTTTCCTGGCTGAGTGGGCTTGAGGGGTGTGTGAGCAGAAGGAAGCAGAGAAGTGGGCAAGGCCCTCAAGGCATTAGGGAGGGAGGAGCCCCTTTACCAGGGCCAGCACCACCCCAGGAGCATTTGGGATCGCAGAGGATACTTTTGGTTGTCTCCATATTGAAGGGGGCTGGGGTGGCAATACAAACAAGTAGTGTCTTGAGATCAAGAATGCTAAACCTTCTACCCTGCACAGAAGGGTCCTGCCCAGGAAAGAACTCTTGCTCCAATCATCAGTAGTACCCCCTCTGAGAAACACTGGGAGATAAGAGAAAAACAAAGACTTTGATGCTTTATCTCTTTGGGACTTTAGATACCACATGGTTTCTGTTCCCAAGCTCCTGAGATCCATGGAGAAAAAACAGAGAGGCCCACCCATCCCTGACCACTGGGGCGTGTGGCATGGCACTCAAGGAAGCTTGGGTTCCTGTCCTCTTTAATTCCCTCTCAGCCCACCCTCTGCACCCCTCAAACCTGCAGGCCCTGCTCACTCAAGCCAGGCCTCACTCAGCTGTGACGGTTAACGGTTTCCATATGCTGGGCTGCTCCTGCATCAGAAAACCAGAGAGGAATGGGAGTGATGCAGGGGTAGAGGTGGCTGTGAGCAGAGGTGAGGGGTGGTGGTGGTGGTGGTGGGGGAATGTTCTCGGATTGGTGGGAAAGGTTTTTTTGGGGGGGTTGCTGCGAGGGAGAAGTGCTGGGGGGAAGTCAACGGCAACACGTTCTAGCCTGTTGGGAGGACGGCTGTTGGCACCAGGAGAAATCCATCCAGCGGAGCCAACCCTCATTAATCATCCGGGCAGCTGAACTGCCAGCTCCTTTCAAGATCTTTCAAGAAGGGTTTTCACCCAAAATAGAGTTGAAAATGTGCTGGGCCCTACTCAGAATCTCATCAGTCTGGGCATTATGGGAAGTGTCAGGCAGGCTGTGACAGACAAGGCCCACTCTGTTCAAGGGGTCCTGACTCCCACAGCCTGTCATATCAAGCGTCTGATCAAATTTGACAGCTTCATTTGTACCTACAGAATAGATAAAAGGGGCTGTTCATTGAAACAAATGGAGGGGAAGGGTTGGGGGAGGGAAAGGAGGTGAGGGTGAGAGGGAGAGAATGTGTGTGTGAATGTTGGGTGTGTGTGTGGGGGGGAGGAATGGCATTTGGGGAGGGCCAGTGGGGAGGGTGATGGTTAGGAGCAATGGGTGCAAAGAAGGATGCTCTGTAAGGACATTTTCTCCTCCAACACTCCCAGAGAAGGGAGTGGAGTCAGGGGAGGCAGGTGAGTATCAGGAAGGGATGGGTGAGAAGGCCCTGCTTGTCAGTGTTGCCATCAGGAGGCTTCTGAGCCCCTCGCTGTGCTCTGGGCCCTGAAGCCGTACCTGGGAGCAGGAGAGCCCAGGGTGGGTGGCTGTGACCAGGAGAACCGGGCCAGCAAGTGTGATGCGTGTTTCAATTCCAAACCCTGAGCTGAATTGTGCAAAGCCTTCCTTCCTTTTGCTGCAGCCCCTACGTTGTGCTCACTTGTGCTACATCTGTACGGAGGCTGTGGACCTTCTTTGCCAAGGCTGCTGGGTGGCTGCAGCTGTGCTGGGGGTCCTGAAGCACAGACTTCCTTAAGTTATATTTGCAGAACCTTCTGTGGAAAGTCTCTGAGCTCCCTGCAGATGACAGCGGGGTGGTGTGAGCTGGAGGGATGTCTGCCAACCACACCTTACACAGTTTGGCTTTGGGCTTTTCTCAGGCTGTGCTGCTAACCTTGAAGGCCTCTTCTTCCTCCCTTGGGGCTAAGTGAACAAATGAATCCTTCTAGCTCCCAGGGTGTTCCGAATGCTTTTAATGGTCTCCTTCATTTGTTAATGCCATCTTTTATTTCACATTATTAGTATGTGTTTGCACTGTGTTCCCTGTGAGATTGTAAGCAGTTTGATGTGAAGGTCATGTCTTATGCATCTTCTATCCTCTGATAGCATTTAGCACACACAGTAGGTTCTCACGAAGTATTCCCACAAGTACATATTCACTCAAGGCTCAGCTGTGACCATCAGGAGGTGAGACTGGGGTCAGAGGACATAAGGTTCCTTCCTGACTTATGGTCTTTAGAGGAGAGGGTCAGAGGTTAACTAGGCTCTGCCTGTCCTGCCCCCACTTATCTGGAGCCTTTGGGAGATTTAGAGAAAGGCCCACTTCCAGGCTGAGGCAGCCCAGGCCCGATTTCACGGGTGGCCATGGAGCCCTCACTTGCTCCCTTAACCTGATGCACTCATGTGGGCATCACCTGGGTGACACTATGTGCTGGCTCTGGTGGCAGGAGTGTGGGTTTTGGGAATCAGTTAGACTCGGTAGGAATCTTGCCTCTACTGCTTACTGGCTTTGTGACCTTGGGAAACATGTGTTCAATGTCAGACTCACTGGATTAAATGAATCTTATGTGGAAAGTGCTCAGCACAGTGCCCGGCACACAGCAAGCACTCAATAAACGTTAGAGAGAAGGAAAAAGGCCATATCTGGTCCCTGTTGCCCAGCTTTCTTTATTCCAATTTATGGTAGACATTTTTAAAAAATATATTTTATTGATTTTTTACAGAGAGGAAGGGAGAGGGATAGAGAGTTAG